>VDFB02314983.1:0-22467 GCA_007258455.2 Sequoia sempervirens | reverse complement strand
GCATGAGAAGATGATTTATAAGACAAGGGAGCATGCTGAGCGAATGTATGCTTTAACATTTGAGAGATGTGCAGAGATAATCAACTCTTGCTGGATGAATAAGCCCAAGCCCTCTCGCACGAAGTTGCCGAAGCAAATAATATCTGATGATTTGAAGCAGGAGTACTGCGACTTGATCATGATGCTCAACAGGGTTGGAGGTTGTCCTCAAGCATTTATCTTTGAGCCTTGAATGTTCTATTACATCAACCTCGTGTTGGAAGGAAAAGAGCATATCAACTGGGCGGTGATGATTAGTGACAATTTACATGAGTAGCTCCGGAGCTTGAGGAAAAAAACATTTTACATGAGCTCATACATTGTTTACATGTTGGCTCGTGTGACAAAGTAAAAAGGAATATCCTACAAGGAGCCAATTGGTTGTGGCTCTCATCAGTTCAGAATTCATGAGGCTTGTCTGCATCTGCACCTGACAAGTACGTCCAATTATAAGCGAGTCAATGATGCCTTCACCATGCATATAACGAGATCACTTCAGCAGAGGACTCATCATAGGATCTCGAGGGAAGCTAAGGAATTAATAGAAAGGTATGGGTGCTTGTTTATTCAGTTTCCAAAATTTTCTTACATCAAGCTGCAAGGTTTTTCTTCATACCCATATAGATTGCCTAAGTACCCAACAAACAAAATTTTAATGTTAGAGATATCTAAGCAACTTGTTGCCTAAGATAAAATTCAAAAGAGAAAGAAGAAGGGAGGGATTGACTTCTCGATTATCATGGGTAATTCAGATGAAGTGTGTCCTTCACTTCAAGCAGCCAGGGAAGTTGAGAATGAGCTTCAATTCTTCCATCTTTCCTATCACACTAGCAGGCAGTATTACAATCCTCACAGGAACATTAGATGGATACTGTCAGAGGAGTTTGTTCATAAGGCAAATATTGAGGATTACTGGGCTAATACATTGGATGAGGCTGAAGTCAGAAAGAGGATGTTCTCGAGGCTACCAAAAAGCATGATTAGGGAGTGTGAAATTATTCCAGTACCAGACCAGGTGGACGAGGACATGAACGTTCTCCATCCAGATTATGAGGCAGTGAGAGACACGCCACTTCCACTCCCAAATTGGTCGGAGCCGGAGATTGCTGATTTGGACACGCTTTGTATTCCAGTCCTAACCTTCACCAGAGCATGGGTCGAAAGGCATGTGAGCAGATTGAAAAGTAGGTCAATTCCCTTGACTTACAACTTGATGGGAGATCATAGGACACTGACTACCAGCAGGAAGAAACAGATTACTCGAGGTCCAGAATCTCGAAGGAAGGAGCCAATTTAGCCGGAGCCTCTGAGAGTTGTGGTTGAGTCACCTAGGCCATTGGAGACACGCTCTCCAAGCATACAGGAGGTTTCACTTTTTGCTGATCAGAGAAATGCATTGAATCAAGAGCAGGAATTACATGAGGAAAATCAGCCACCATGAAGAGAATCAGTTGGCCAAAGTGTTAATGTGCCCACTAGAGATAATCAGCATGAGGAAGACGAGGAAACTGCTACTGACACACACTTCCAGCATGAGCTTGAGGCGGCACTAGAGGATGATGCAATTTCAGGAGATACTCAGCCATTAGAGGCCAATGAGCCTCGCCAGAATGAAATTGAAGTAGAACAAGTCCGTGAGGAAGAAGCTAGAGAGGAGCAGCCGTTTGTTATACAGCAGGTAGTACCTTATTGGCTCAAAGATGGAATGAGAAGGACCCCCAATGAAGAGGTTGATCCAACGGTAGAGATGGAGGAATTTTTGAGTAGGATCAGCGCACCTCCAACTAAGAAGAGAGCTAGGAAATTTTCGAAGATCTCAACAGATGAGGATTGCTCTTGTACCCTTCGCGTTGCTGTGCCTAGGGTTGATTGTGATCAAGATGAGGCAGTTCCAGAAAATTATATGATCACAACCATGGAGTTAGGTCGCCCCACAGGAGCACAAATTATTGAGGAGTGTGATAACTCCTATCAGGCACTCAAGGATAGATTGCTCAGGACTGAAGGCAAGGATAAGAAATTGAAGAAAGAGCATAAGACTTTGATTGGTTACATGCAACATTTGTCTCATCCTTGTGGACAGGAGATTCCGGCACTTGAGCTTCTAGCCGAGTTATCTAGAGAATCAGTTAGTGGCTTGGAAGATTTGAGAAAAATGGCACAGGAGGCAGATAAATGGGTTGCAGGTGTTCGTGCCGAGACAAAAAAGTTCATGGAAGATCTGGCTCATGCTTATCAGCAAGCTTCCGGCATTATGGCACGGATGGAGGCAGTTGATCAGGCCTGGGGTGATGCTCATGTTTATCAGAGCAAGGTTATTCAGCGTCTGGAGGCATTAATGCATACTCCTTTGCAGATGTTGGTTGATGGAGGAGTTATTCAGGAGGGTGATAGGTACGATTTTATCAGCTGGTACTCTTCAGTAGTCACAGGACGTGGATTCTTCGATGCAGCACAGGCAAATTCAGCCAGAGTCAGGAAGGCTATGATGAACATTGTTGATGGAGTCCTGAACACCTTTGAGGCAATCTTTGCTAGACGGCTGAATTCTGATGAGGTGACTACTGATGGGTTGAGGAGTAGGCTGCCACCTTTCTTTTCGGAGGTGAAGACTTTTGTGCAAGATGACTTTGAAAATATTTCGACTTTCTCTAGCCTGATTCAAAATACACAGGATGCTCTAGTTGCTTGGAGAAAGTCTTGCACACAGCACGGACAGGCGGTCACAGTGTTAGAGTTTCAGCTTGATCATATTCCGCCGATCTCAGTTCAGGAGGTTGAGGCTGTGCTTGCTAGGTTCATTGATTTTGCAGCCAAGGAGAAGGAGAATGGAAACGCACTTCTAGATGATGACCTTCTGGAGGACTGATTGTGGGCATTAATTGCCTTTACTATTTTGGGAGGGAGTGGGAATCTTGTGATTCATTTATTGTACCACTCCCCATTCTGGCAGTTTTTAGGGTTAGGGCTGAGGTGGCTTAATCTAAGCCATTCATTTGATTGTAATTTGAGCCGTCCATAGGACTGGGCTATCTATAAAAGGGGCATCCCCCCTCATTTGTAATTCATTAGGATTAGAAGTAGAAATTGGATCAGACTAGAGACTAGAGTAGAGAGATTGATAGTATAGTTGTGTAGCTTAGCATAGCATAGTTTGAAGGAGGAAAGTTCTCCCTTTGAGAATTTCATAAGGAATTGTTACGAAGACTATCATAATAGAAGAGTTTCATTGATGGTGAATTTGTCTTTTGTTATGAGTAGTTAGTGAGGTTTCTTCACCCTTCAACTTCAAGTAGTTTAAAGTAGTGTAATTTTTATTTCATGCAAGTAGATGTTAGTTGTGGACTTGTGGTGTTAATCAAGGAAACTTCGTTTTAATCCATACCACTAGCAGCTTGCTGACGGCAAGTTTTCCTTGTGTGGTCAACTAGAAAATTTTATGAGCTTAACTTCAGTTGTGACTTATGTCTCGATATGCATTGTCTTGATGGTGTCTTGATGCCAAATTGCAACTTGAAAACCTCTTGCCATTCCCTTGAAGATTGCACCAACTTTGTGTAAGCTGTCCCACGCGAGGCGGAGCAGAGTTTGGTTGAAGTCTGTTGAGATTAATCCCAGATCCCGTCTCAAAGTAGAATTTAGAACCTTCTTATCCCTATACTCATTTACATTCCGCACATTTCTAGTTAGTTTTAGGAAAATTCAAACTTCAACACCAAATCATTCGCACAAAATTCCCTTCCAATCATTAACCGGTTGTCAACTGCAAACCTTTTGAACAATTGTGTAAGTCCCCTTGTAAAAACAGCATATCACAACGAACCTACTGAGGGTGTTCCATAGCATTTCGGAACCTTGGAGTTGAACGTGCGATCTTTCTTGCAATCTTAGCGCACGGAATTCTTTGATCAAGAGAGAATGGAGTAGCCTTTGGATTACTTTGTTCTACTAATTGGTGCGGTCACAAAAATCACATCAACAGATCCTTAGCCAAAAAAATTGCTTTATCTTTTGAAGCATGTTGTTCAAATGTCTCATATATCTTTCCAAGACTAGGAGAATTCATATCAACATATCTAATGACATCTATGTATCTTTCCCTTTGGTTTATTGAATGTTTGAGCACAAATATTTGTTAAGGCAAGCCATTGCTTGCAAAGTAGTGTAGACTCCTCAATTGAATACATCCTTCAAAAGGCCTTCATTAGCCCTTCTTTCACCTCTCTATCATCACAAGGAGGCAGCCTTCCAAGATTTGGTGCATACCATTTGAGATTTAGAGCAAAGATTGCCATATAATGTGGGGTGTTCAATATGTTCCACCTCCGCATCACAATGGGCTTAATATATTGCTCATATAATCCCAAAGTAGGATCCTTAGCCAAAAAAAATTGCTTTATCTTTTGAAGCATGTTGTTCAAATGTCTCATATATCTTTCCAAGACTAGGAGAATTTGTATCAACATATCTAATGACATCTAAAACAAGTGAGATGAAAGAGAAAACATATCTGCAAAATGCAAACAAAAATTTCAAAAGAATAAATTGACAAGTTAGAAACTTCAAAAGTTGAAACATTGAACATAAAATTAAAATATTAAAATCAGAAATTTAATATGAAACTAAGAAATTTAATAATTAATATTTAATAAAATCAACAATCTTACCTTACAATGGACCACCAAACATCATGTAATGACCCCTTTCTGGATAATCCTAAATCTGCCTTTAATCTTTAGATGTCAAATGTGCTAATGAAACTCATGTATTTAAGATGGATGTAAACGGATGTATAATTCTGCTGTACGTCCCAGTTTGGATAATTGCTAACACCAACTTAATGAATTCATATCAATCCAGCTTATTTCATACTTGCATATAATAGGGAAAAGATATGATGAGTTGTTTGCTGATAGAGGTTCTAATATGAAGGCAGCCTACTGTTATACTATTATCTAAATATGGGATACTCTTCCCAACTCGTAGTCCACATTTTACTTATCTAATTTCATACGCAAACAATTGGGTAGAAGTCCCTGTGCATATTATTTGCTTTCTTTGATCCTTCTTTAACCATAGGCTAGGCGTCTCTGCTTGGTGCGATGCTGTTGGTTGGTTGGAAGTTCTCTAAGAGTTATTGATCTAACGTCTAAGGTATATATATCTGTGATAGTCATTATTTTATCCTCCTTCCCTTGAATATATTCCTTTCTTATATCCACGATGGGGAAAGGAAAGTCATGACCCTCCAACGTAGCCTTTCCTGATGACTTCTTGTTATGACTTGATTGATCTCAACTCACACCACTAACTAATTATTAATGCTTTTGGTTGCAAACTTGAAGACTCCTGATCATGAAGCTACCATTGAAATGAATCTTACCCACTTTATGTGCCAACGTAGGATGCCTCAAGCAATATTATCATTGGTTGGATTAAGCAGCGCTACACAAGCTACGAACTCACAAAACCTTCGATTCCTTTACTGAAATGGTCGCCCTGGAGAGAAAATATGGTCCTTTACATAATATTACATCTCATCGGTCCTTATGAATCGGGCCATTCCTCATAGAGACGTATGCTCCATTCACCTAAAGACTGTAATATATATGTAGGAAGGATGCTCAAGAGTTTCTCAAAGCTACGATCTTCAGATTGCTCGATAACATGGAGAATTCAGTTCCTTCAATTGAGTGCTTAGAAGACCCCCGACGCAGGATGTTGCCATCAGTTACTCCTGGATAAAATATCTATCATCTGCGTCTAACCAATTTCCCCAATATTCTCCCTATATTTTGTTATTCAATTCTTTGCACTTTTATATTGATTGATATATATTATTTAGTGCTTGCATCTCGACTCTGCTCCGTAGAATTCATAGCTTGAATCTCCCACTTTGAATTCTTCTATATGATCCGATGCTCCATAGAGACCCGATGATATGGACGATGGATTACCAAATGTTTGTGGCGGATAGCAATATGCGATGGGAGTATGTGTACTTCTAAATGCCACGAAGAATAACTTAACACTTCTTTCGGCTTCGATGATGACTCTGTTGACTCTGCCTTCAAGATATAAAATACCTGTATATCTCTTCCATAACACCTAGTGGAGCTTGTCTTATACCCGAGTTGTCAAGATTGAACCACCACATCCTGCCTTGACAAAAAGCAATGTCCTTTGATAATGGCCCTTTGAGACATGTAATTTATAATAATCGTTTAATATATTTATTTATTTATTTATCTATTTTTTATGTTCTATTAATTATTATATTATTTTATTTTTGAGTTTATATTAATTTTATATATTATTATCAATATCTATTAAATGTTTAATAGTTATATTTTAATATCTATAATATTATAATTATAATATTGTCTTCGATAATTATAATTATAACGGATGTTTAATATTCTTAATATGCACTTTGTTATCTTAATGTCACGATTTCGGGGACATGACACATCAAGGATCATTTGTTCGATGGCTTTTCCTTTAGCAGAGATTGAATTAGGCCATCTACTCCACTCTAAATTCACCATCATCAATTGTAGAGGCTCATGCACCTCAAGCATCCTCTCTAACAAAATGAAGTAACTGGAATATCTTGTCTCCATAGGTTTGATGAATTCTTTCTTTGAAAATGTCCTAAAAAAAGCAAGTGTGGTGTGGTGGTTGCAAATGAACATATGAATATCTCTAGCTTCTACCACCACTTGCTTCACCCAATCTATTTTCCCTGACTTTCAATGCATGAACACATGGGGTCCAAAAGATATGCTTGTAAGCACCCTCCACCATCATATGAGCCAATATGCACACGCATGCTGAATCAATGACCACCTATACAACATTTAAGGCCCCAACCTCCTCTATGGCCTATCTGAAAATGCTAAAATGGTAGTTTTCATCCTTACACTTTCCTAAACAATCCACAACTCTAAAAAATAAGAGTTAGTTGGGCATGTGACTCCGATATTGATGAGTGGCCAATGTCTAATATCAATCCACCCATCCATCACAATAGAACAACCGATCCTAACCCAAGATTGCCTCATATCCTCCATTAGCAAATTAACCTTAGAATATCCTTTGTGTAGAAGGATAGTCTATAGTTTATGATCTTCAAGGGAGACAAATGAGGGACCAATAGAGGCTACATCTTTGATCATTTGTTTAAAGTAAGAAGAATAGGCCACATGAAATGGGATGGCATGGGCATTAAAAAAATTGGCAATGGAAGACTCTATTGCATCCCATGCCTGCACATTAAACATACTTGCAACTACCCCTAGCTTCTCACTACCACTAGTCTTCCTCTTTCCTCTTGTAGCAATATCACTACTACCACTACCAACCATGAATGGCATAGGCATAGATGATTGTCCTAAAGAATGTATTGGCATTATCACACATTTAAACCTCATTTATGTCTCCATGTGCAATATATGAGCCTCTACCTTCTCATCCTGATTTTGTCTTTAAAAACCTTAACTCCATGACTTGTAACACCCAAGAAATGAGACCATACCTTTGTGTAGCTCCCTCTAAAATCTGTCTTGCAAATGTGACACAACCACACCCTACTCCCCACTAAATTTTTCTTTTTGGTATCTAGGATTGTCACAAGTTGGAGAAGAGGTTTTTCTTGGGTTAAAAGGGCCCTTTGCATAAGGTTTCAAGGCAATAGAAGGGTACTCAAATGGATTTGGTGGTTGTACACCTCCACCCCCAACACTTCCACACTCTAATGAGGATGAAACTCTTACGTTTATTTCAGTTTCTTCCACTTCATTGTCACTATTGTCATTTTCACTGCTACTCATGTTGGTTTTTGAGATATAATGCAACTTTAAAATTAAAAATAAAAAATCAAACATTTTTTACTTTAAGCTTTGAAAAAAAATAGCAAAAAAAAAATGATAGAATGACTTACCTCATTGAAGAAATTGTTGTCTCACTACCAATGATGACCTAGATTCAACCTCTTTTCAAGTTGCTCCTTCAATCCCTACTAATTTTTTTTTTTTTTTCCTTCAAACCCTGCTGCAATATTTTTGCACAAACAAAAAATGCATTTGCATTGAAATGAGGTTGTTTTTCCTCATGTAGGGTGACCTAGTGTGTGGAGGCCCACAAAGAAAGAATAAAATAATGGTTTTTTTTTTATTTTGAGTTTTTTTTAAATGATGCTTTTTGGTGGGAATGGTTGGTCATCCTCGAGACGGTCAAGGGAAGTCATAGACATCCTCATCTGTCTTAGGGATGGCTGACCATCCCACTTTTCCCTCTGCTGCATCCATATGTTTTGAGGACATATCCTGCAATTTATTTATTTTTGTGGGCGACCCATGTAATGTCCCCATTTTGAGCAAAATTGATTTGTAAACATTTAGCTTAACTTCCAACCAGTAAGATTATTGGTGAGTTGGGGATAACTCAAAACTTCTTACAGTACTCTGAGTTAGTTAGTAGTGACTTTGGTTCTTGAAAATGAGTTCAATAGGCAATGTGGATCAATATGACAATTTCATAAGTGAATTTTGACTTTTGGTGGCTTATCCAAACTTCTTGGAGAAGTAGTCTATTTTTAGTAATATTATCATCTTAGTTGGCTCCGATCATCATCTTGCATCTTCAGTATCATCTCGATGTGATCAGAATTTAATTTCAATGTCGTTTCAATGCTTTCCGCAACTCGGATTAAATAATTTAAATGTTCACTTAAGATTTTAATGTTAAATATTTAATTGATGACTCAAGTGTAATATTATTTTAAAAAAGGTAATTATGTGCCTCAAAAGTGGACACTTAGGGGAAATAAAGAGGTCTTTACAGATGAAAAGTGCTATTAACCTTTCTAAAGGTCATTTTGAGTGGAAAATGAATTATTACAATTTTAAAATTGAATATTTCCCTCCAAAAAGCTATATAAGGAGGATGTGGGCTCATTTGAGAATTTAGACTTGTGAATGATATTGTTATGCTGTTGGAATGAACCTTAGTTCTTCCAAATCTTTTGAGGATGGAAACCCTCTCAAGATTACTAGTTTTGAGGATGAAAACCCCCTAGCTAGTTGGTGTGATTCCATCCAGAGATCACCATTGCTACAAATCAAAGTTCAGTTTTGGTGTTTCAATTGTGAAGATTTTGGCAGTGATTTAATGTTACAGATTTTTTATTGGGTTTGTGTTGAGATTGTTGAATATTCTTAGCAATTTTGAGGAGCAATTTGTAGCTAGCTGTACCAACTTTTCATGCTAGACCATACCATCATTCCATGCCAAACCATTCAGAGTTGGGACACAAGTATAAGGGAGTTTATATAATTTATTTGCTTTTTCTGGTTCTATTATCCATACATTGCAGGCTGTACAAGATAGGGAAGATAGATTGCAAATTTATGAGGCTGTACCATTTGTTGGCTTATGCCTATAAGGGGCGTTGGAACTCATGAAGTGAAGCACTTAGAATTTGAAGCCTTTTTCATCATTATAGGAGGTGCCTAGATCCCTGGAGGATGTTTGTACAAGTTTGGTGTTGCACTCTTTACATTAGAATGCTCAAAAAAGGGGCCATACTACTTCATGGCTTTGTTGATCCTGCATTTTTAGTGTTATGACAAACCTGTGCAGGTCTGAAAATTAGTTACCAGACTGTTATTATCTCCTATCAAAGTGTTGTGGTGAATTTTGGGTGCATTTTGAGGTGGTTTCCTGTTTGTGTTCATATTTGGTGTGTTGGGTATGATTTGATGAAGATTTCTGAGTGTGTGCTTGCTGCTCAGACCTGTTGCAGCATAGTTCCAATGCATTTTCAGACCATACCAGCTTTTCTATACATTCATTCAAGGTATCATATTGTTATTTAATAGATGGGTTGTTGGGTACATGTTATTTGGCATCTATTGGGGGGTGTTACAGCAGTTTAATTTCATATCAGCACTTATATCAGAAATACATATCTTTATCAGAAATTTGCAACAGCAGATATAACTCTATTTTGGCATGATTACATATGAGCTAACACTGTAACACTGGATGGTAGTACTGTCAGTGAGTTGCTCTTGTTTATTGTTGATACTTACCCACTGAGCAAGTGGTTTGATTGCAATCACTCACCACTGAAAAGTGGAAGAGTTGGCATTCATGTTTGTACTTCCTCACCACTGGATAAGTGGAAGTTGTGTTTCATTTTTAATATTGTATAAGCTTTCCCACTAAATAAGTGGATGTGCCCTTGTAACTCCCACTAGATAAGTGGATGTTATTTTCTTCAATACTGTATATGCACTCCATTGAATAAGTAGTATTGGTTAGCTTGCCACCTAGTGTTTTCTTCATAGTTGCTGCATTTCAGTTAATTGTAATCCTAAACACTACATGCTCTCACCTTGCTCATTCTGGGATCTGGGTGAACAAAAAGTGGAAAGTAAGTTGCTTGTATCTCATTTCTAGTTGCAATATTTCAAAAGACTAAATCTCGGGTGGTTATTACAACCCAAGGACATCCCCTAGGCATCCCCACATCCCCAGAATGTCCTGGAAATGGGGATGCACCTAAAGAGGTTGGGGACATGTCCCGAGGTTTCCTTGATGTTTGGCCTAGTTCCTATAAAATTTCCAATGAGAGAATTTTTCTACTTAGAGGATGACCTATCTACGATTGAATTTTGAACCCTAAGAAAAAATCCTTTGCCATCCCCAACTGGTTTTAGAGATGAGGACTGACCAAGAATGGAATAGGAATTACCTTTCATAGTATCAAGTATCAACTAATGATTTCCTCACAGGTAGCCCATTAATAAGGCCCAGAGACGCCTCAAAAATCTTGCCCCAACCATTCTTCTCAACCTCCATACAATGTTAGCCAAAACTACAAGAACTTATATTTTAATTATATAATTATTAAATATTATAATGTATGTATAATTTTGATAATTAATTATCAATTAGACACATAAATGATTATCGAATTTAAGGGATTTCTTTTGATTGGGTAAAAGTGGGGTTTTGAAAGGGCCCCCACCCTTTTACAAAGACCAAATCAGATACATCATTAAATCCTAGCAAACAACTACAATGAACAAAACAATACTATAGTTGTAAGCCAATAGCAACACGCAAAACAAAAGCCAATAGCAACACGCAAAACAAAATGCACCTCACAAGCGGGGATGAAAACCATCTAACACTAGGTATATTGCCCAATAAAAACAAAAGAATAGCTGGCCCAAGGCGGCTTGAAGCCATAGCACTCTAGAGAGCTCTAAACACTACCAACATCCCAACCCACAAAATCATTGGAGATAAATTCTTTCCAATTTATTATCGCTTGTTTAATTATCAATCCTAAAACAAAAGAATACATAGGGCTTCTAGTAAACCTCTCATTCAATTCTATCTTCGTTTTTTCCTTGTTTATAGAAGGTGAGACAAAGGGAAGTTGAATCCCACACAAGGGAATGATGACATAATCTTCCTAGATCTCACCAACCAAGCCCTCACTAACAATTACCCACTCCCTATAATCCTCCTACAAAATCATCACATCTAAATGAGACTTGCCAATGGTCTCAAAATAAGGAAATTATCAATATTTTCTCTAGAGTTAATCCTATCTAAAGAGGGGCAATCCTCATTGCCATAACTCACCATGGGCTCATTTGACTAAGGATGACATAGCTCCTTTTTTCCTTTTTCCCTTCAAGGAATTTGCTCACTCTTATTGATTGGGAAAACAACATCAACATGGCTAGATTTGTGACACTTTAGGCATACAACCGAAGAATCCTTATAGACAATCTATCGCACACAATCTCCCAATTTAGAGGACAAGGTGACCAACAAAGGAAGCTCCCTATCCACATCAACATTCACATAAAAAATTCCAAACAACAAGGATTTTCTAGATTTGGTTGCAATATCAAAAGCTATGAGCTAATCAAAAGCATTAGCAATACCCATCAAGAACTCCCAATATTCCAATGATGAGCCTAGAAGCCTAACCTAGACAGGGATAGTGTTGACGCCTTCTCAAGATCAAAACTTTGTTTTCATTTCTTAAGGAAGAGCCCTGACTTACCAAGAAACCACAAACCATCCTAGAGGATCAAAACACAATCTTCATGGTTTGAAAAGGAGATAAAAAAAGAATCCATGCATTTTGAGATCTCTACTTGACCACGTAGTTTCAATTTTCCTTGAGCCCATTTTCTAAAAAAATCAATGTTTGACCAAACTCCTAAAAAATTCCAATAAGGGAGCTCTTTGTTCTACAAGATGACCTTTCAACAATTGAATAGAACCCTAAAAATAATACCCTCTCTATCTCCATCTAGAACCAAAGGAAAGGACTAAGCAGGAAAGGAGCAAGATTTACCATTAACAGCATCAACCTAGGATTTTCTCAAAGGTGGCCCACTCACGATACCAAATTCTATTGGAGATGCCACATGACACCTACCTTGACCATTCAACTCAACTTCTACACTCCAAGAGCCAGTGCTGCCAAAACCTTGCAATGCAACCTCCCTTGCCTTCAAACACAGAGCATCAAAATCGCCGACTTTATCCTTGTTGGAGCACAACATCTATACAACCACACAAGGGGAAAAAGGAACCCCATACTGTTGTTGCATCTCTAATGCAGCTTGCAACCCACAGCCAAAGCTTGTGAGAGAGCCAACAATAGATAAATGGATAGCAACACTCTTAGGCACATAGGAGGGTTGAAAAAATTCACATCTCAACCCTTTTCACACACTTGCTTAACAAGAAGAACCATGGAAGCATTGACACCTGAGAGAGCACACCCTCTCAGCAAGATCATGCTGAATTGAAAAAGAACCAAAGGAGTTTTGATGAGCTTCCATCTAGAGATCAAAATATCTCTCTTCCCCCTCATTCAATGAACCATTCCACTCGTCTGCATCCTCCACATCTAATTGTCCTAGCCATCACCTTCTTCTTCTTTGATTGCAACACCTTGACCATCGCCATTTGAAAGAACAGCACAAGGAAGTTTCCCACTCAATGCCATTTTTTAATCATTGTAAATATGAGAGATTTTTAAAATACACTTATTATTATAATTATACAATTTAAAAATATGACCACTTTATTAAAAAAACATTATAAAAACAAAAGCTGCTCTCCTTTTGAATAGACAACTCATTTTTTCGAGTTTTAAAAAAATAAAAACTTATTGTATTTCTTATGTATATCTTTTAACCATAGCTTCAAACTAATGTTAAAAAAAAAAAACTTTAGCTGTTGCCAATCTATAAATAGCTGTGGTTGTATGTCTTAACTGTTAGTTTGTATTCTGCTGGTCTGTGACTGTTACCAGTATTCTGTAATCATTTATAAAGCTTAATTTAATTAAAAAACACATACCTCTATCACGTGAACAATAAACTTTCTTGTGGTGCAAGAACCAGTGTACTTGTGTATCCAAGGAAAAATGTGGGTAAAGTGCACCAATTCTTCTTCTTTGAAAGAAAGATGGGCTTAGAGCTGTAGCTCCTGCAACTGCAAAGTTTACACCACCACTAAAATCTGCACTGTTTTGTAGATAAGGATTTAACCATGGTTGACCAAGGGCCTCAGCTATAAAGCACCAATAAAAAACATTAGTAAATTTAATTTGAAA
The DNA here is from genome assembly GCA_007258455.2 of Sequoia sempervirens. Taxonomy (NCBI): domain Eukaryota; kingdom Viridiplantae; phylum Streptophyta; class Pinopsida; order Cupressales; family Cupressaceae; genus Sequoia; species Sequoia sempervirens. Next base: position 8,768 of record VDFB02314983.1, on the reverse strand, counting down.
ATACAAACTAGAAAAGCTGGGAAAAGAAAATGATTCATCTTAAACATACCAATAAAGTCAATAATTAATCGCCCATCTGAGCAACGGCCAGTTGGATAACCCAATGTTTCACCATATGGAAAGTGGCCGATTAGTTGACCAGGTGCTGAAATTAACAAATTTCCTGTGTCTGCCAAGCAGTCTCCAAAACTATAAATTGCACATTTACAATCTCCCAATTGAATTTGTAAGGAGATCCACAAGACAAACAATATATATCTTATAAACTTCATTCTTGCACCTCTCTCAACCTACAAGATTCACCACACCCAAGTTATAAATTTATGTTTTGGAAAGAAAGCACTACACAATTGAAACTTTCATGTTTAATTGTTCTTGCTGCACCTAATTCTGTACTGGATTATACACAATTTATAATCTGTCAGTCTGTAACAAAGTTTCTTTTTAATTATTAAAAAAAATTACAAATAGTTTGTCAACATAAATAAAATAAATGATTATTTATAAAACATGTAATTATTTTCATTCACCAAAAAAATTTTAAATACAAATGCACCAATTCTTCTATTTTGTTTTTTCTTCTAATCATTTAAATATAAAATTAAAATGATTCAAAATATAGGCAAAACCTCTAATTTACACTCTTAATATGTATAATTATCAAAACAAATAAATTTGTTTGAAAACAATTATGTTATACAAAATATTTTTAAAATATAAATATTAGAAAACTAGAAGTAATCAATCAAATAAATAGCAAAAAAAAATGTAAAAATATGAAATAATGTAACTGCTCCAAAGAAAATAAGTTAACACTAAATAAAGAACAAAAATGTAAATTAATTATAAATAAAGAACAAGAATGTAAATTAATTATAAAGTGTATATAAAATTTCAGCATCAAAAGTGTTGCCTTGGTTTTTGCCCATCATTACATATCCAATTTTGAAATCTTATATTGCTCATTATTTGGCTAAGTCAAGGTCTCATAGGCCTTCAAGTCTTACTATGTTGTTAAAATTCACTACTTAGCCATTTTGCTTGAAGTCGGATGTTTGAAGTAGTTTCAGAACTATTGTTGAGCCCCGACAAGGTTTACAGAACCGCGTCAGACCCCGATGGGGTTCTCACAACCCGTCCTATCTTCAACAAAGCCTTGTCTTCACAATTTTCATCAAGGGTTCTTAAAAGTTGTCACGAAGAGCAAAGGATTGAGATTTCAAATAATCAATTGAATTAAGAAGGTAGCAAATGCTACAATAAATAGAATACAAGCCGATAGTTTCCACAATCAAAGGAACGTGAATGGAAACATCAGCAGAAAACAAAAATAGAAACTAAACGAAATGCAGCTAACATATAGGAGTTACATACGTTACAATAGATTTGAGCATTAAACAATTAATTACTAAAATAATTTTAATACCCTCCCTTAATGCTCAATCTATCAACTACACAAAGGTGCCCCCTGAATTCGACAAACTTATCTAGGCTGAGAGACTTGGTGAGAATATTGGCAGTCTAATCCTCTATCGAAACATACTGCAATACTACTGATCCATCTTCAACAAGCTGGCAAATGAAATGACAGTGAAGTTCAACATGCTTTGTCCTTTCAAGGAAGACTGGATTTTTGGCTAGTTTGAGCACCCCTTGATTGTCACAGAACAAGGGAGAAGGCCTTGCTTGAGACATTTGCATGTCCGAAAGCACCCTTTGAAGCCAAACCGTCTCACAAGCTGCTTTAATAGTTCCCTGATATTCAGCTTCAGTCGAGGAAAGAGCCACTACCTCCTGCTTCTTGTTGGTCCATGTGACTGCACCTATACCCAAACTAAATACATACCCTGAAGTAGACTTTTTTTCATCCCTAGAACCTGCCCAATTTGAGTTTGTATAACCAATCAGCTTAGGATCTTTGCACCTTCCATACAGAATGCCAGAGTCGGAAATGCCTTTCACATATTGCAGCACATGCTTCGCTGCAACCCAATGTTCTACTTTAGGGGCTGTCATAAAACGAGAGATGTAGCTCACTGCAAAACTGAGATCAAGTCTAGTAGCAGTGAGATAAATGAGGTTGCCTACTAGTTGCCTGAATGCGGATTCATTTTCCACAGGCGAATCTGATTTTGCTGAAAGTTTGAGCCCTTTCTCCATAGGTGTTGATGCAGGTTTGCAGTCACTCATCCTGAACTTATCAAGCAAACTGCAGGCATACTTAGACTGAGAAATGAAGATGATGCCAGTTGTCTGCCAAACCTCAACACCGAGACAATAATGAAGAAGTCCCAAATCTATCATGTCAAATGATTGACTGGGATTGTGTTTTATCTCCTCAATCAAATGTTCTGAGCTGCTAGTAATGATAAGGTCATCAACATAGACAACCAAGAATATCATCACCAGAATGTTTGACATATAAATTTGAATCAGAAGGCTTCTCTGGAAACCATGATCAATAAAGGTACTTATCAATTTTCATGTACCATGCCCGTGGAGCCTGTTTAAGGCCATAGAGTGTTTTCACAAGTCTACAAACTTGATGTTCTTTACCAAGAACCTTGAAACCGGGAGGCTGAGTCATATAGACTTCTTCCTGTAGATCACCATTGAGAAACGCACTCTTGACATCCATTTGATGGACTTTCCAACCAAACTTGGCTGTTGTAGCAAGGACAAGACGAATAGTACTCATTTTGGCTGTAGGAGCAAAAGTCTCCTCATAGTCAATGCCCTCTATTTGTGAGAACCCTTTGGCTACTAATCGAGCCTTGTACTTGTCAAAGGTTCCATCAGCCTTATACTTCACTTTATACACCATTTGCGGCCAATGGGCTTCTTCCCAAGTGGAAGATCAAAAAGCACCCAAGTGTTATTCTTCAAAAGGCTATGATGTTCAGCTTCCATAGCCTGTTCCCACTCAGGTACACCTTTAGCCTCAGAATGTTTGAGGCTCAGAGTTGCTATCCAAATTGGCCATGAGAGCAAAATTAACAATATTTTGTTGCTGCTTGCTCTTCTTCCGAGATGTTCTACCGTCGATCAACTCATCATCATGAAGATCACTAATGGTCTTGGCATACCATTTAGGTCGGAGAGTAGAAGTGCCAATATCTAAAACAGGTGGAACAACACCACCAAGTGTGGCTAGTATAGAATCAACTGGATCAATATCCAAATTGTCTTGAGGGGCGGGTGGCGGAACATTCTGCTGAGGTGGTTGCTCAACTACAAAATCCCTCCCATTAGATGGACTCAGGGGAAGACAAACACCCAATTCAAAAGTAGGAAGACTGAAAGAAAGGCCCAGTAGCTTCTTCAACCACAACATCACGACTAAAGATGAGACAATCTGTCTCGATATCAATCAGCCTGTATGCCTTATGATTCTCACTGTAACCAGTGAACATGAGTTTTTGGCTTTTGGAATCCAACTTAGTGCGCTTGGCATCTGGAATCCACACGAGCAGTAGAGCCAAAAACTTTCAGGTGGTTGATTTTAGGCTTGCGTCCAGACCAAGCTTCTTCAGGAGTCATCTTCTTAACCGCATGAGTTGGAGATCGGTTCAGAAAATAAACAGCAGTATAAACTGCTTCAGCCCAATATTTCTTAGGAACATGTCTATGCTCCAACATAGAATGAGCCATTTCAGTGATGGTGCAGTTTCTACGTTCTATGACACCATTTTGCTGTGGGGTGTTGTTGTGACCTTTTCACACATTGCCCCATTCAAAATGGGGACCCCTAATTTTTGCTCCATTCTGCTCTTTTGGCTTTGGTTTTGTCTCTCTCTCTCTGCTGGTCTCTTTCCTGTCTGCCTTTCGAGGGATGTCTCTGCCATTGAGCTTAAACGAGAAATTTGGCCAAGTCTGAAAATTAGGGTTTGTACTTTCCCGGTCAATCTGTGGTCAGACAAGGTGAATAAACTGAAAATAAAGACTAACGTTGAGGTCAGTATGCTTCCAGCAAGCTTCCACTGAAATTTCATCGGATTCCGGCTACTTACTATTTTTAGTAAGTGTGAAATTTGGAGCATTTTCTCGACACTTTCGAAGTTTTAACAGCCACACTGCATTCAGAACACATCAAGCTGCTCGCGTGCAAAATTTGAGCTGAAACAGACAACTTACTATTTTTAGCAATTCAGCTTCCAGAACAAATTTCAAGGCTTAGATGCGGTGTTTTTCAACGCATGTCTGGAGATTCCTTCTAGGTTTTCAGAGACCTTTGCGATGGTGTAACATGCAAAGCGAGATGATAACTTTCAGAGTTCAGCCTTCCGAGGCTATTTTTAGGGTTTGCATGTCGGCATATTCTTTATGGGTTTTTCAAGACCTTGCGATGGTGTAACATGCAAAGCAAGATGATAACTTTCAGAGTTCAGCCTTCCAAGGCTATTTTTAGGGTTTGCATGTCAGGGTTTTCTTTGCATGTCGGCATATTCTTTATGGGTTTTTTGAGACCTTCGCGATGGTGTAACATGCAAAGCAGGATGGTCACTCATTTAGGAACTTACTATTTTTAGCAGGTGCATCCCGGCAACCGCCTCCCAGCACTTCAGAATCACGAACTGATCGCAATGCAGCAGAAACGAGAACAAACGGAGGCCATCTGATATACATGCAGGATGAATTAGGGTTTCCAGCTTCGGGACCTAAAAAGAGGAGTAAAAAGTCAGAATTTTCGAAAACCGGTGTATACCACCGCAATCAGCGTCTCTCAAGCTATCTGCTGATAAAATTTGAAGGCAAACGGAGCACTTACTATTTATAGTAAGTCATTTTGGAAACAGGCTAAAAATAGCAAGTCAGCATCAGGCGCTCGATGTCAGCAGGCAGGTCACGTGGTGAGGAGCGCATCATTCGAATTTCAAATCAAACGGAGTTGTGGAGGTATCAGAAGCAGGCAGTTACTATAAATAGCAAACCACCTTCAGAAATGGGCTAAAAATAGCAGGCCAACCCAAAATAGCAGTGTCAACAGGTTGATGAAGTCGCGAGAATCCAGTGTTTAAAATTTCAAAACGATCTGAGCTTCTGAAGTGTGAAAATCAAGGGACTTACTATTTATAGTAAGACATGAAGAAGCTGGCAAAGACGAAGAAAAATGGCTAAGTGTTAAGAAATATCCTCCACCACCCTCCATTTGCGCCCATCCTTCATCAAGTAGGAAATGCGCCCAAGAAAGTCAAGGAGGTCAACAAAGTTTATCCATCACCTATGCTAAAATGCGCCCACATGCAAGCATAGTGCTAAAAATTTCTAAGTATCAACTCTCATCCTTCACCCATGGCTAAATGCGCCCTCATGCAAGGTAGAGGTGTTTGAAAAATTTCTAAGTTCAAGTTTTCATCCACTTGACATGTTGAAATGCGCCCACTCTAGGAAGATGTCCAAGAAAATTTCTAAGGCAAGAACTCATCCTCCACCACCCTCCATTTGCGCCCATCCTTCATCAAGTAGGAAATGCGCCCAAGAAAGTCAAGGAGGTCAACAAAGTTTATCCATCACCTATGCTAAAATGCGCCCACATGCAAGCAAAATGCTAAAAGTTTCTAAGTTAGAAACTCGTCCTCAACACCTACCAAATGCGCCCAGGTTTAGGAAGTCAACAAGTCAAAAGACTAGGCATTGAAAATGTTAATCCTTCATACATGCCTAAATGCGCCCAAAAGAGGCCATGTGAAGACAAAATTAAGGAAGCTCAAGGGTCACTTGTTGGAGGCGTTGAAAGTTTTCATTCTCTTGAGCATGAAAAATGCGCCCAGAGTGTGAAGGTAAAATTAAAGAAAAATATTGCTAGGCGTGGTTAATATTCCCCTTCAAGTGTGGTATGCGCCCAAGTGTGTAAGGTGGAGATTTGAATGAAAAAAAAAAATTCTAAGCCAAGATGAATATCCTTCATCAAGTGTGATATGCGCCAAGTGCAAGATGATATGAATAAAAATAATATGCTAGGCGTTGAAGGTGATGAAAAATAAAACATGTTAAGTATGATGTTCTTTCAAGGATGATTTTCTAAGCGAGGTTGATGAATTTTCTCACCATAGGAAAATGAGTGAAGATGAATAAAAGCTTTCTAAGGCAAAATTTTCAAAGTGATTCAAAATTTTTCTAAGGCAAAATATTTTCTTCCTTTAGAAAATATGCCTAGACCTTGAAGGTGGTAGAATTTTCCTGAAGCCCGAATGAATTGCCAGTGATGAAGTCAGAAGATGTTGGCATTACAGGATTGATAAAAAATTTCAAGTCAAAGCAACAAGATGTTCATGGATGAGAAGAACGGATTTAAATTTCATGAGGAATTATTTTTCTAAGGTTCAAAATTTAAAATTTAAATGAACCCATTCGTTGCGTACCCATGGATTCATCGCGTTTTGGAGAAAATTTTCTTCTGGGTACTGATGATCTTCGATGAGAAATGGATTTCTATGTCTTCTGCATTTCGCGAAGGCCTTTAGCATGAAGAATTTGATCGGTGCTCGAATTGTGAATTTTCCTAAGGGAAATTTTAAAATTTTCTAAGGCAAATTTGAATAAAATGTGTTTTCAAAAGGAAAATGCTTCGACGATGAATTTAAAGTGAATTGCCTAGATATTTTTGATTGAGTTCTTCACAGATGAATTTCCCAGAGCTCAGAGGTGATTCAAATTTAAAATTTGCAAGACGAAACTTCGGCTGGTGAATTAAAATTGATTAAAAGATGAATTTAAATTAAAACATTTTCGAAAGAGAATTAAAATGTGACAGTCAAAGTTGAACTTCTAGAAGAATAAGATTCCTGACGTCGAAAGACAAGTGTCAAAAATACCAGAGAGGGAAATTCGAATGAAGTAGTGAAGATTTAATGTACTAGCTAAACTTAGCCTTCTTCTAGAAATCGATTTTCCTATAAGAACTGAGTGTTTATTCATTTCTCTTCACCAACTGGAGGAATTCGAATTTGCTCTAAGACTGAAGCTGAGTTGAATGTGAAGATTGAAAGTTGATGAGTCTGCAACTGTTGAAGAAGTTCGAAATTTATTGAAGTAAGTTGTTGAAGCTGCAATGCAAGGAAGTTCGATTTTGCTTTGAAGGATTTGAAGTTGCCAGTGCAAGTGGGAAAATCGATTTGAGAAGAGGAATTTGCTAAAACTAAAGGCTGAAACTTGAGTTTGTTGCTAAAGCTGAGAAGGTACAAATTGAAGTCAAATTGCTAAAGCTGAGTTTTAAAAATCTGAATTCATTACCGAAGCTGGAGGTTGTTGCTGAAGTTCGACTTCCACTCTAAGTCACTTGGAGTTGCGGAGAGCATTGTTGAAGTTATTTTGAAAGTGAATATTGCTGAAGTAGAAGATTGCTGAAGAAGTGGACGATTTTATCAAGGCTTGAAGTTGCTGAGTGTGAAGTGAAGTTGTTGAAGCTTGCTTAGAAATTTTCTAAGTATTGAAGCTCGAATCTGTTGAAGAAGAAGTTGAGGTTTGCAAATGAGAAATAATATTGCAACTTCTTGAAGTCGACTGGTAGCCCTGCAAAATGTTTTATTTATTTTTCGAAGTTAATTTGCTAATGGATGTTTATTGTTTTGCAGATGGCTGAAGCAAGAACAACTAGCAAGGACAACAATGGTGCATCCAAGCAAGCTGTTATCAAGAAGCTGAGCAAGTCTTTCTTGCCGGAGTCAAAGTTTACTTCGAAGTTGGGCAAGCTGGCGGATACGAATTTGGGCTCTGTCAACTTGGAGACTTTCAAGAATCGAATGCTAGGAATTGGTAATCATCAACCTTCGACCACTTCACACAACATCATTCGAAGTGGATTATATGCAGCTGCTGGTTTCCCACCGGCTATTCAGTGTTCGGAGCTGATGATGGAGTGCGCCAACTGCTATGAGAAGGATCACAGATCGATTATGTCACCGAATGGTCAGGTGCTCGCCAACCTTACTCCTGCTGCTATTGGCGAAGCTTTTGGGATTCCAGCACACAGGAACATGATTTACAAATCGAGGGAGCGAGCTGAGCGAATGTATGCTTCTGCATTCGAGAGATTTACGAAGACAATCAATACTCATTGGATGAGCAACCCCAAGCCCTCTCGTACGAAACTGCCAAGACAAATTATAGCAGATGACTTGAAGCAGGAGTATTGTGATCTTATCATGATGCTGAGTCGAGTTGGAGGCTGCCCTCAAGCTTTTATTTTTGAACCGTGGATGTTCTATTACATCAACCTCGTGTTGGAAGGAAAAGATTATGTCAACTGGGCTGAAATGATCAATGACAATTTGTACGAGCAGCTCCTAAGCTTGAGAAGAACGAAGACATTCTATATGGGCTCTTACATTGTTTACATGCTGGCCCGTATGACGAAATATAGAGGAATTTCATACAAGGAGCTGTTGGTTGTGGCTCTCACCAGTTCAAAATTCATGAAGCTTGTCCGCAGTTACACTTGACAAGTACTACTCATTACAAGCGTGTCAATGACGCCTTCACCATGCACATCACGAGAACACTTCAGGAGCAGATGCATCACAGGATCTCGAGGGAGGCCCAGGAATTGATTGAGAGATATGGGTGCTGGTTTATACAATTTCCGAAGTTTTCTTACATAAGGCTGCAAGGATTTTCTTCATACCCATATAGGCTGCCTAAATACCCAACCAATAGAATGTTGATGTTAGAGATATCTAGGCAATTGGTTGCCTACGATAAGATTCAAAAGAAAAAGAAGAAGGGAGGTGTGGACTTCCCAATTGTCATGGGCAGTTTCGATGAAGTGT
>VDFB02314982.1:0-45342 GCA_007258455.2 Sequoia sempervirens | reverse complement strand
CCTTGTCTCTTTTTTCAGTTTGTTTGATCTACAACCCAAATAAAAGAGCTTCATTGTCCAAACCTTCATTGTGAATTGAAAAAATTCAATGCTTTAGGTGTGATAAGTTTGGTCACTTTTCCAAACATTGTTCAAATAGACCTAAGCATCAAGCCTCCGTTGCAAATGTAGATGATGTCTCTCCATAGAAGAATGAAGAGCCTTGTTACCATGCAATATAATAAGATCCTTGAAGCCTTATGCTTACAATAATTATAAGATCAATATAAGAAGAGCCTTGTTACTATGCAATATAATAAGATCCTTGACTTACTGATGCTTTACTTTTTTCATGATATTATAGAACATTTTTATGGGTTGTTGGAAAGTCTTCCCTTGGGCTACTGAGTTTAGTTACAAGTGATTCATCCAAGTTATTAATCTCTATCTTGTTCTTATTAGATATAGTCCTCCTTTAATATATTTTATATTGGACTCCAATTGAAGTAGATTATTATATTGTATGAAGCAAAGATTCATTTTCATGCCACATTGTACTATACCATATATGCTGCATTTTGATAATGTTTTAGTCAAATTTGAAAGTAGTAACTGGGGTAATGAAATAAATAAAGGAAGGAAAGATTGCAAATTATGTTTGTTTACTTGCTCCTCTTGTTCAACCTGATAGTGACTATAGAATCAAAAGCTATGCTAGTAAAAGCAATGGGAAAGAAAGGGGTTAAAAGAGGGAGGCCAACTACATCAAAGAAGGAACCATCACCCTCTCTGGAAAATAATGAAAATACAAGTAATAACATACACAATAAGAACCTAGAAGATCAAAATCAAACGAAAAGGGATAGAGCAAAGGGGTTGAAAAGAGAACCATATCCTATTATGGAATATGAAGAAAAGGGAAAGAATGATGGAAACTCTGGTGAATTGGTGGATCAAAAACAACTTTTGGAGTTAAATCACTATGAAGGTTTTCTTATTACACCTATTTTCTTGAATCTCATAAGCTAGCTTGGTTACAGTTTGTGTGTGAGTGACTAATTTGTGTGCTCTTGAGTTCTTGTGATTTTGTTTTTGCATGGGTTAATTAAGTTAATTTGAAAGTCTAGGTATGTGTTAGTGTATATATAAAGATGATTCCATTATATGTGTGACATGCCTTTGTCATTGTGTTGGAATGTTTCAACATGCTGTGTTTTGCTTGGTAGTGAAAGAAAAAATTATTTGTAGCATTGGTATTCATGTTTCCAACCTGCTAAAGTATCTTCAAAGATAAAGTTCTACTCTTTGTTTATTTTAATTTTCATACTTGCACATTTCATAGTTTTCTAGTATGTCACTTCTATCTGATCTTGTCATAGTGACTTATCAATCCACTGAGAAGCATTCCAAGGCAGATATAGTAGAAATATAGGACCGAACAAACGATGACAATGAGAAAGTTACCTAAAAGTCAGTTGGCATTCATTTGTAGTATCAAAGCATACATAAAAGGGTGCCTAGGTTTATGCTTTATCAACGTTAAGTGGCAGAAGGAGAGGTCTTTTATAGAGCATCAGCCAAAACATGCACCTAACTGGAAGGTGAGTTAGCGACATGAGGCTTTTGAAAGTGTGCCTAGTAGTCATGAAGCAGTGAGTAGCAAGTAAAAATGGTGCCTGGGAGGATCTAAAATGATGTTTTGAATGGCATGATGGATGAGAATAGGCACCTAGACTGACAAGACTAACTGAAATTGGTGCCTAGCATTTATTTAACTGAGCTAAAAGGCAGGTACATCAAGGATAGGTGCTTGGAGTGGATGTTTATGAAATGTGAAGTAATGGTTTGAGTTTGAAAGATGTGTAATGCAATGTAATCAATAATATGAATAAATTTTTAATTATTAGTTATGTACTGTGAAGTAATTGCATAATTGCTTAGGTTGACTTTGTACAAACTATATTGTAATTGAATTTTTTTCATCTATCAGCATCTAGTTGTTACTTATGCAATGTGAGGTAATGCTTTGAGTTTGAAAGATGTGCAATGCAATGTAATAAGCAATATGCATAAACTACATAATATAACCATTCTTTTTATGCTATTGTACATCAAGATATTTGCAACCATTGCTCACTTGATTAAATTTTCAAAGAGTTTAATCATGCACATGAGGAGGAAATTAAATTTCGATTGTCAACTTCTATATATCAAATTATCCAATAATCAAGTGTATGTCCATATACAAAATGGCATCAACGCCAACTCAAACAAAGTTTTACAATATGTGGTATATGCCATATCAGTATCTATTCAAAATTTACATGCCAAAATGTCTATCTCATCCTAAACTATTGGTGGATCATCAAAATGGAGCCTCTTTGAAGCACTTGTTGCCTCTGAAGGTAGCTGCACAAGAAAAAGTCAAACTACAATTGAGATTAGTTATACTATATAATTTAAAACCAAATAATTAACATCAAACTTACATTAAATTATAATTGAACTCCAAAATTGTAATCTTGATTACCTGAAATATTCATCTCTTCAAAGGTTCAGGAGTCCTAGAATATGCCCCTCTCAAAGAACCAACCAAACCATCTTTTTTAATTTCAATCTATATAGGTGAACAAAAACATAAAAAGTGATCCATAAGCATACAATTGTTCTAATAGAACATATAAACACAAAATAAAATGAACATACTTCTTTTTAGGGTTGATCTTTTCTTTTTATTCCCTTTAGGTGTTTTACCCCTCCTTAAGGTGCTTCTAATGCCTACTCCTTCAAGTGTTCCAATACGTACTACTTCGTGCATTGTGTCACTTGTCAACAAGGACATATAGCTCATAATTCCCTGCACATAAAAATGACAAGTACATATGAAACTACCAATCTATGTTGATGTATGTATAATCAATATAAGATCTTAAAATTATTAATTCAATCAAATTTGAGTTCACTCATCTCGCCTCATCCAACATTACACTTCCATAACTGACAAGGCCACACCCTCACTCACATAAGGTATTTCCCACAAGAGAAAATAAGATAAACATAAGCTATTACATAATTCCATTTTAATGACAACTCAAAGGACAAAAAATATATAATAACAAATGTAACGAGTGAGCGTAAAAATATATATCAGAAGGTTCAGCTAAATGAAATGGCTCCCTCATAAAAGTATCATCCATCACATTTTTCTAGCTCCTCCTCGGGAATCACTCCATAAATAGACTCATGTAAATAAATATTAGTACATTATACTATCTCTATTATTATTCATTTAAACAATGCAAAAGCAGGAATTCACAACTCTAAATTTTAATTGTGTCATTATTCCAATGTCCCTCTCTAGCAGGAGAGGACTTTGTATGGTGTGCTCCACTCCCTTGCGTCTGATCTATAATGTCCACATCATGGAAGTCATAATCAGAAGTGTCCAGGGGATGCTCGACAGGCTGTACAAGAGGACCCAAGCATATTTGGTGGCACATGGAGCAAGTATGTGGTACAAAAATATGTGGACCTAACGAGGATGATGCAGCAGCACTCGAGCCATCACCAACATCACCAGAATATGGTTGAGCTACTATAGAAGCCTGCGAAACCAAAAGACCACTCAAAGAGTGAATAGCGTGGATAGTCTGTGTGGCCACATCCTGCATAATATCTGGATGGTATACTGGAGGTGGCGGAGGAAGGCGAGGGAGGGGAACATGTGGGTGGAGTATTACTCTAATTGCCCCTGCTCTATCCTGGGGCATACCTCCACCAATTCCCTGGAAGGGTCTAATGTCAAAGTAATTGACATGATGCCCTAACACAAACTTAGCATATAATTTTTTTATAAAGTAAAATGGTATATCCAAATTGTTGTTTGGTGGTTTCAAAAAAACCATACACCAATGATCCCAAAAGTTTTCTACAATGTCTCTATGAGTGCACCATTTATAGAAAGTTTTGTTTTATTAACATTAACTGGAAAACTAGTGTGGGGGTTAACAAATAAAGAGGCTATTTGGGCTTTGGTTATTTGGAGATCTTTCACATCATCGTAAGACAATCCACATGTGTAATATTCCCTCATGTCTTCTCACCACAAATGAAAGCTGCATTGGCAAGTCAAGGAAAGGAGAGTGGCTCTATATTTCTTTAATCTCATTTCTTTCATTGTGGCTTGAGCATTGAAGATAATCGAGGGACTTTGTATAAACTTCGTGAATGCCCCTTAATTGTTGCAATTTTTAGAAATTCAATTTTGAACTGGATGGCTATGGGAGGTGGTGGAGGTGGTGGTGGGTGGAGGTGGTGGAGGTGGAGGAGGTGGAGGTGGAGGGAGGTGGAGGTGGTGGAGGTGGTGGAATTGGTGCATTTTCATTGTCGCCAGCCTATAATGCCTCGGGATTAAATATAAAAACAACTGAATCTAATTAAAATTAGACAATATAAATGAAAATATTATAAAATACCCTAGTTTTTAAAAATCCAACAAAAACCCTAGTTTTAACAAAATCTATAAAATTCCCTTCTAATTTTTAATCCGAAATACACAAAACACTATTTTTAAGTCAAAATCCATTGCAAACATCTCAATTTCTCATCAAAATCCATGCTAAACTCCAAAATTCTCATAAAAAAATCTATCAAAACCACCCAACTATTTAGGTCCAACCTTTACTGGGAGAGTTATCAAACCAATTATAGGGAAGCCATAACCATCATGAGCTTTTAATCATGCTTTTGATTGTTCATAATCATTTGTATAAAGTTCATGTACATACAATAACTCTTTTTTGATCATATTCACTATGTACATGGGATCAATGAGTATTCCCCTTTTCGGGTTTCTGCAAACTTGATATAAAGAAGACCATCGAGTGTAGTTATAGAAGAATCAATATATGTAAAAGAAATGTCAAACAAAATATTGGCTTTTCCTTTATGATTTTGAATATTAATAATGTTTATAAAGATGGAAAAATCATTATCATCTTCTTCATTATCATTGCATTGAACAAAGTTTGTTGAATGAATCATAAATGGGCTTGTAAATTTGTAAGTATTGATTAGGTGAAAAATAAATTTATTTTGTATTAATAGGCCATCCAACCTGTGGATTTGGATTAGAATGAGGTCTTGCACTTGGTTATAAATATGCTTACATCTTTCCATATCATGTCGAGGTGTAATGAAGTGATATTGAAAATGTGGTTTTGCATTTAAAGTTTGGTGGTAAGGTTTAATTGTTTGAATATGACTAATTGGAGGAAGTTGAATCATATCTGTTTTAACAATTGCAACATGATCACATGGAGAGAATCAAACAACTATGAAAATTTCCTATCTCATGGCCTAAATTTATATCTAGAGTTATGTTTACAGTAGTTACTTCTGTCTCAATATTATTAGCAATTTGACATGAATGTTTATTAAGTAATGAATTTTTTGTTTTTCTTTTTAAATGATTGATAGTTGTTTTGAGGCATGACTTATATGATTGACCAATAGGAGCCTATGAAGGGGTACCTTCATACCAACTAATCGATATTTGATAATCATGAAGGGTTATACAAAAACGTGTTAAGGATGGATATTTCATTAGCAATTTCTTATCTTGAATATTAGGTTGTAAGTTACCTATAAACACCCTTTGAATGTCAACATCTTGAAGACTATAGGAGAATTTCAAATAAAGGGATTAGTATCATTTCATAAAGTTTTTATTTTCTCTTTAGGTCCTTGATTACAATGAACTAAATTTGTTAATGTAACTTGAGGACTGATGTTCACTTGAAAGTGTTGGAGGAAATCACTAATGAGTTGTGTAAAGGAGGTAATTGATTTGTTTGACAATGAACAAAACCAATCCAAGGCCATATCTTTCAATGATCTAGAAAAGAGTTTCACTATGAGTGAATCTTCAAAAATAAAGTCTCTACACAAGGTAGTAAAAACTAACAAATGGTTATTAGGATATTTTTTACCATTGTACTTTCCAAAGCGAGGTATTTCAATGTTTTGTAGTATAGGTGTATTTAAAATAGTGAACATTAATGAACTATGTGTAAGGTATTTTGGATGTTTACTATTGGTTTGATTTTGGTTTAAGTTTGAAATTTGTTGTTGTAATAATGTCATGCTTTAAAAAAGTTGATTTATCACAAAATCATTGGGCCACATGTTGTGAGAGTTTTTCAAGTATGGTGAACTAGTATGGAGGAATGGTGGGATATTATATTTCATGTTTAGGAGGGGTGATGAATATGGAGGTGTTATAGGTGAAGGGACAAAACTATTATAATTTCCACTAGAAATTCCTAAGCTTGAGTTTAAACCATTGTTATATTCCATCATTGATGCTATGACTGGAGGTGTAAAGTTGGGAATAGAAGGCATTATTGTGGGAGAGGAAACTTATTTTCCAAAAGGATTTTGAGCATTAGTCAAAAATTTCGTGAAACTAGCTACTGAAGGAATATTAGAATCTACTATATTAGCTAGGCTATGTAACACTTCTATCCCTTCCTAATCATTTACCAACTTCCCAATGCTATCCAAAAGAGGGATTGCTTCTCCATCCAAAGGTTCAATGCTTAAGAATTGTTGAATTCATTGTAGGTCTTTATCCAATTATTCTAGATTATCATTGGGGACCTTAGAAATAACATATGCCAAGTCCACATAAATGTTAGGTTACAAAAAAGACATGGGTAATGTAGGACTAGGGAGGGAATATAAGATGGATTGGGTAGACATAATACGTTGAGTGAAAGAGTTATAAGAATCAAGCTCAACATTGGCTATGATTGCAACATAGGAAGCCATAAGTCTACAACTACATCTCACGTGGGTATTAGTGAAGTGACACAAGGTCATGAAGCTCATAAATTTTCTACAAGATTCAAAACAATTTAATGCTCATACAATGAAGGGAAAACACAAAATAGTCACAAAAACTAAAATAATTTGCACACACAAAACCCAAAACAACATAAGAATCATAGAGATAGAACTATGATCCAAATCTTTGTCAAAACTGATTGGACAGGGAATTGGCACCCTAGACTGATGAGGTTGATTTTTGTTAAATTTAAAATCTAAAAATGAGATATAGTATGTGAGGATCCTAATTGAAGATGTTTAGGTCTGCCAATAGGAATACTTTTAGAAATGCACAAAATTTTAATTTTATATACATGCAGCCATAATGCCTAATTAAATATAAAAACAAATCAATCTAATTAAAATCAGACAATATAAATGAAAATAGTATAAAAATACTCTAGTTTTTTTTAAAAATCCAACAAAAACTCTAGTTTTTAACAAAAATCTATAAAATTCTCTAATTTTTAATCCAAATACATAAAAAACACTATTTTTAAGTGAAAATCCATTGCAAACATTCAATTTTCATCAAAATCCATGCTAAACTCAAATTTTTCATAAAAAATCTATCAAAAAACCCTATTTTGAAAAAAATCAACTAAAATTAAACAAATCTAATTGAAAATTTGATTAGAGCAAATAAAAAATCAAGAATCTAACCTTTTGCAGATGGATTTGCACCAAATCAGATATCTGATTTGTGGAATCAACTTTCCACTGTGCGCCCGCTGCAGTTAAGCAAATGTCGAATGAAAATGAGTTTTACTCAGGCCAAAATAGGTATATATATGTGTGTCTAAAATCGGATATCCGATTTGGATCGGATATCCGATTTTCAAATCTAGGTTTGGGCTTTGCTTCGGTAGCCACTCGAGCCACATAAAGTCAACTCGGCATTTTCGCATTTTTGAGTCGTAGAAACACGTATTTTTTTCTCCATTGCCACTTTTTGGCATACCATGATCCTGCACATGCCCTAATCCTTGTTGGTCACTCTGAAAACCTATGTGGTCAGCTCCTAATCTTATGATTTCCCTAAAATATTGTAGAGCTAATTAGGTGTTTATAAATGACAATAAATTTGTCGACACACTTGCTAACATTGCCACCTTCACTCCAAATTTAGTTATGTGGGATAATATTTTTCATATCCCTAGGCATGTGTGTGAATTAATTCATCATGATGCCAAAGTACTATCAAATTGAGATTGAGCTAGATCACAGTTATCTCTCTTTGATATTTTCCATGATTTTCACTTATGGAAAATTAATCCCTTTAAGTAGTCTTTTCATAAACACATTTACTTATGGCTCTAGTATTCGTCTTTTCATTTCTACAAAATGGGTTTCTTTTCTCTGGAGTTTGCAAATTTTTCCATGGGGGGTGGGGGAGGGAACTGGTTCAAGAAGAGCCTATTAATTGTGAGATGTGGAAACATGACAAGGAAGTTTGGCCCATTATTCAACGAGGAAAACTTGCCTCGTAAGTGAAAGGCATGAAGGGGCATGACCCCAAGCTTTCTATGGAGTTTGCTACTTCATGGGTGAATGGAACTGTCACTATTGGTGGGTACTCCTTCATAGTGACTACTAAGCTTATTACAGAGGTGACGAGGCTTCCATTGAAGGGTGTGTTCATTCCCTGTAAGCCTAAGGTTCATTATCAGAAAGACATGGATCACTTTTTGAAAGAGGGTGAAAATGTGAATAGGCTCTAGAATGAATTTTATCGGGTTGACCTCCTCGACATTTGGAGTAAGGTTAAAAAATTCCTAATGAGGTATGTAATGCTCAAGGTCCTGTTTAGTCACTTTCATGCTCATTTTTTTTGATGCTTAAACATCTCTGTTATAATTTAGAGATGAACTTTTCCTTTTGGATTTTATACTCTCTTGAACAATCTATCAAAAACATCCAAGGTAAAAGAAAGAATTTACCTATCCACCAAGGTCTTATCTCTCTTCTCTATCATTACTAGGCCACTTTGTTACCCTTCCCAACCATTATTAAAAAGAACACCTTGGTCATTCATGACCCCACCAAACCCCCTATAGACCTCAGTCCCTCCATCACCCTGGAAGAAACCCCACCCATTACTTGTCGTATTACTCATGCCTGTGGTAAAACCCTTAATAATGAGGAAACCCCTCTCGACCCCATTAAATGTGTTCCCTTATCAGATCCTACTCCTATTTCTACTTTTGGATCGGATAAGTTGGATAATTTGGATGATGAGTCATGAAATCCCACCCCTACCAATTCCCCCACACACTCCCCTATTCATGCAAATGGTTTTGATGTACCCAACACCCCCTATCATTAACCCTATCCTTCAAAATTCCCCTAATTTCTACATCAATTTGGAGGAGACCCATGCTAAACCCAAGGTGGATTTTGACATTTGTGCCTTCAGTGACCCTCTTCACAATAAAATCAATGAAATTTTGGAGATGGTTAATGTCTAGAATGACATCCTCAAGGGGCTCCTGGGTAAGCTTGTTACTACTAAAGAGAGAATCCAAATTATGGAAAACAAGGTGCTGAAGCAATAGGTCTTGTGGTTGAGGGAGGTGGAGGATAGTGGCCATTGGGTTATGATAGTCTCCTTGGCTAAGTTGTTTGAGTGCTGGGACAATTGGGATAAGTAGCTAGAATAGCTAAGATATATCATTAGCATAGAGGAGGATAAAAATAATTTACAAATGGAAATTGATGCTATTCACATGAACTAGGAAAAAACCACATAATGCCTCTAGGTTATTACTGATTATAGCAAGAAAACCATGAAGAACACCACTCTCACCATTTAGATCTTTCAACAAGAGACAAGGAAAATCCATGACAAATAGGTGGCTAAGGAAGGTCGTGATGATAGTCACATGTAGAAGAAAGGTAAGGTGGTGGATAGCTTGACTCTAGATGCTACGGTGGAAACTCAGACTATTTAGAAAGCCTCTTGTCTTTTGAGGAGAAGCTCCACTTCCTGGCTAAGAAGTGAAAGGATATTAGTGGTCTCAAGTTGCTGGGAGACCTGTAGGTGTTTTTTGGTCCCATGTTGGTCTTTTATCTATGTGCTGTCTCAGTTTCTTTTTTCTGGTTAGACTATTTAAGTTTTAAGTTTTTGATTTAGTTTTCTAGGAGCTTCACTTCTCATGAGCCCCTCATTTGCATTAATGTCTATTTTATAATGGGTACTATCCCTTCCAGTCTTAATCTAATCAAAACACATAAATGGCCATTACACTTCCTAGATCTTGTATTAGGAATTGTTGTTTTGTAAACACGTGTTTTGCTATGTAGAAGCCACTTTACAAATATGAGTATTCCTTGTTTCCCATTTTTGAACTTTAGAAACATAATGTATTGTTAAGTATACAAACACTTATGCCATGCTCTCCCTACACTATGAAGTGTGTACTATGACGTACACTATGTGTTGATGGTTAATAGATGCCACCTTTAATGAGAAATGTGCTATTTGATAAAATAGAACCCCATATATATATATTTGTACATTTAAATTTCATGAAAAAGCTTTGGTATAAGTAAAGGTAGGATTCAAAACACATTGTGTTTCACAAGCTACACTACATAAAATTCACCAGTGTCAACAAGTTTATTCATTATTGCCATCAATGGCAAGAAATTAGTGTTCTTTCTATTTATAATACACCCCTACATATACATAAATTAAAACCACAAGGATTTGGGTACATTGTGATGTGGAGGTTGAAAAATACAGTGTGTTATGAAACACACAATTTTTATCACACAGGTTGTGCAGGTTTAACTATCTACCCTAAAGCTTTGTCTATGCCATTAAGTGTAGTTAACAAATGATAATGTGTTTTCAAACCTCATATCTATGTGAGGAAATTCATAACTTAACATGTAACAACCAAATTGGTTAGTCACCCATGAGCTCAATCTAGATAGTTTTCCTAATTTATGAGAATTTTGGAGTGAACATTAAAATTAAAAAGTGTGCGAACCCCAACCTTGGTACCTGCAAAACAACAAGAGTAAACAAGTTAAACAAGAGAATGCAAGCCAAAACAAGGATTCCCCATGAAATCCATTTACAACTTCAAACTAGGAAAGAAAATAACAAAGAACACAATGAAAATGATAAAACAAAGATCAAATCCTAATTAGATGTGCAAACTCATGATCCCATGGGGGAATTGGTGCCAATTTGATGTGAAAATTGGCCCTTTCCCAATTCCTATGATGCAAACTTGAAGTGTTGAAGATGATTGATCCACTTTGTTGGTGAAGAATAAGAACTCCAAGCCAAAATCTGCAAAAACCTAGCTATGATTCAAGAATGATTGATGAAATTTGATGGATATTTGAAGGGATGGTACGGCTCAAATTGTGGATGATGAAATGAGGATATGAGCTCTTCATTTTATGGTGAATCTAAGATGGATGAAATGTCCAAATCTGGAGCAATGTGGACTAACATTCATCCAATGATGATGCCACTTGGGTCAGCTTAAATGGATGAAGGATGTGCAAGATCGGGGTTTGTACAAATAAATTTACACCTTGAATCTCCAAATCTGTTGAAACGACATGCAAGAGGAAGGAAACGCAAAATAAATTCCACTGGACCGGCCACAAAGGATATGTAAGATGAATTTATTGTCTTGTTGGCGTACATGCTGACTCTGAATTTTTGAATTCAAATTGAGAGAATATTCCAAAGATGCTATGTGAGGGAAAATAGGGATTTAATAAATGAATTAAATCTATTTTCATGTGCAACTTGCATTATCTAGAGGATGTGACATGAGATGAGGTTAAATTAATCAAGGGTTTAATTAATTTAACAGGAGATTAGATGATGTGACTCATTTGACTCAAATTTATGGATTTATTTAAATTAGATAAGAGAGGAATATAATAAGAGGCTAATTAAATAAATATTTTGATTTATTCAATTAAAAGGGATGGTATTAGATTAAATCAAACAAGGTTTTAATTTATTTAATTGAATGAATAGACTTTAGAGATTTAATCAAATAAAATTAAGTATTTAATTAAATAGGGATAATTAGATCAGATGGATTGATTTAATTAACAAAAGAGATCGACTTAATTAGATAAAATGATTTCCATTTCATTCAAGAGTGGAATATTGATGAATTTGACTTATTAGTGGGGATTTCGGATTGTAATGGTTAGGACCAATGGATGATTCTCGAAGAAACATGTTGCTGGAGTTTATTCCATTTACCCATGTCAATCAATATCATGTCTACATTTCCTGCCCCTCTCGTGCCAATGCACTCGGCTATGCTGGTTCAAAAGAATAAAATGATCCTCGCATCAAAAGCCAAAATTTTGATATTTTAAAACTTTGCCCTCTAATCAATACCGCGTAAGGTTAATATGCCAATATAATGCCCTCGGTAGATCGTAATGAAATTCTAAATTTTGGGTGATCTCATTTAAAAGTTAGGATAGCACTACAAAATCTCTTTGTGCCGGGTCCGAAGCAAAAATGTGTCTAAATGTACCAAATGATGAAAAAACAAGCCTCAACTGAGAGAAATTGTGTTCGGACCAAACCCTTTGTAGATGTATTAATCATGGTGAAAAGGCTCTAATTTTTATGCTTTAAATGGCCCGAAAGGGTCACTTCTTAAGTCATTTCTAAACACCTCCAATAGTGACCTTGAGATTTGAGCTTAGACCTCTTGACGATATGGCGCAACGACAGCTTCCCCTGCATATTTCAGATCGAGTTAGGATGTACCAGCGGCCACCTGGCATTGGGGAACCGGTATGTGACCCTTACCCAAGCTTCATCTTTCATTTAATGCTTCATTTAATGCTTTAGAGAGTTAGTCCGGCCCTGAAGGTTATATGGCAATCACGTATTAGGTCTGTACCAGCTTCTAAGCTGAATAGCTTTGGAGTTTAGAAACTCCTCGATGATGAGCTTGGGTTCAATCTAAGTAGATTTTACAAAGCATGACATGACAGTCTATCTTTTCCAAAGTGCGCCTATGAGGAAACTCGGTGACCGCGGGCTGCTATTTGGCACTTTTTAGTCTAGCATCTGCGAGTTCTGATTTTAAACTCAAACCGCTTAATACTCTCATTACGAAAGGTGCAACTGCTAGAAGTTTTTTTGAATTCTCGGAGAAGAATTCTTTTCAATTTTTAATACTGGCGACTTCCTTGATGCAGATGTAGTGAGGAGCCTTATCTCGAGCATTGTGTCGCCGCTGACCGGGCTGGCTACCCGAGGGCTTGAGCCGACACTTTGTGGACCGACTTCAGATTGCGGGTTTGTGGCATATTGCATACGTGGTGCCGATCCGCACTCACTTAGGGATGTTGTTAGCGCTGGCGGAGAGATGGCACAATGAGACGTCATCGTTCCATCTTCCTACTGGTGAGGCCACCATCACTCTAGAGAATGTTTGGCGGATTCTATGATTGCATGTTCACGGTCGCCGGACAATCTTTGATATGGACGAGGGACATGAGGCTTGCTTCCGAGTCCTTGCCATAGATGAGATTATCTTCTGCGAGGGGTAGATAGAGCTTGAGCGCCACCGGATCTTGGCACCTCCCTATCGCTGGGTGGTTGCTGCTATCATTTCGGGGCTTGTTGCCCCTGACAAGCGAGGGAGATACTTCAGTCCTGGCTAGGGATTATGCTGGGAGCGGATGGTCTGAGATAGGCCGACTAATTTTGCATGGGGGCCTGTCCTTCTTGCTTCACTTTACAGAGACCTCCATGAGTATGTTTACATGGATGGGAGAGCACTGGGAGCAGGGGTGACCCTTCTTCATGTCTGGGCATGGGAGCACATTTCTATGCTACATCCACAGGTCGTTCCAGTTCTGATGGGGGCAGATGATCCCCTTGTGGCACGATACAGAGGTGGTGTGTCATTCACCCATACCGGCGAGCACGTGATCCCTTACTAGAGGAGGGTTCTGGATGTGATGCTAGTTTTCACTTGGCGTCCATACCTTGGTCGGCCTAGATGGGCCGATGATGCCAATCAACTCTTTTATTACCGCTAGGACCGATATATGCAGGGGCGGGAGCACACGATGATTGAGAGATATCTGCCTGGGCACGTGCAACGTCAGTTTGGGGAGCCATAGGATCGGCCAGATGATGCCTACATAGCCGTCTTCACCTGCACCATGACACAAGTCGCATGGGGGCGGTATATTTCTGCCTCAGAGGTAGTAGATAGTTTCAGACAGCTGGTAGCCTGGCCATGGGCTTATTATCAGGGCTTAGTAGATCCAAGCACCACTTAGGCCTACAGAGACTGGTTCCGACCTCCACTTCGACTGACCATTCCAGGTGAGGACCCAGATGTGCAGAGAGTCAAGGGTAGAGGGGGAGGCTGAGGACGAGGACATAGGGTTGAGATTCGGTAGGATCCGCCAGGTGTGCCCCTAGTTCCACCAGGGAAGGGGGATGTTCATATGTAGGATCAGCAGCAGGCACCGCCAGTTCCACCACCATGAGCCGAGGGTGAGGATCAGCCCCATGTGCAGCCACGGGTACAGCCAGCAGGACAGGCAGATGCACGGGACACCTTGATTTTGCAGTTGCAGGCCCAGGTTCAGGCGGTGATAGCAGAGAGAGACCAGGCGAGGTTTGAGAGAGAGAAGCTCAAGGTAGAGAGAGATCAGGCCATGCATCATAGACAGGCTGCAGAGCTACAGGCGGCCACAGAGCTAGGCTGGAGGCAACAGATAGAGAGCATGACAACCTCCTCCTCGCAGTGTACAATATTAGTGTGATCTTACAGGGATGCTATCCGAGAGGCTGAGTATTATCGGCGGTCCTATCATGAGGCTGTACTTAGAGCAGAGTGGGTCCCAGAGTATTCAGAGAGGGCTAGCCACAAACTAGCAGAGGGTCACAGTGACAGGGGCGAGGGCAGCATTCACAGAGACCGAGCTTGATTGAGATGTGATGATATACTTTTCTTGTGCCTTATGGGCTCATTTTTGATAGACCGATGGGCATTTTGTACTGATTGACACATGTACAGTGATCTGATTTATTCTTTGTACTATGACAGTGACATTATTGATAATATATATGAGCCGATTTTGATGTGATGCCATGTGTTCTCCTTTATGCATGGATGGTTTATTTCTATATGCTTTTGTAGTGATGTCTTTATGGATGCATTTATTTCTGATGATGATACATGCGTTATGATTATGACTAACAGATCTATATTATGTTGACCTATGATATGAAAATGTGATGGTCTATTTATGATTATGCAAATGCGATGGTCTGATTTGTGAAATGATATGATCCATTGTGCACATGCGAAATGATATGTAAATTCTGTTTATGAAATATTAATGAATGTATGCATATATGAATTGTTTGTAATGAATTTTATACGTGTATGCCTATGTGGAATGTTTTATGCAATGAATGTTATATGATGTTATTTATGAGATGATATGGATAATGAAATATGAAATGCGATGGTTGTAATATGCTGCAAATGAAATGGTGTTAATGCATAATGAGATGGTTTTATGAGATGCTTAGAATAACCAATGTTATTATCCTAAACGCAATAAATGATGATGTATGTGATGCAATGATATGTTAATGCAAAGTGATCTGCTGTTGTGTAATGTAATGTGAACGTAAAGTGGTGAGATGATGTTATGATGTTATGCAAGTATATATGCCTAATGAAATAAATGCTTATATACCTATTTGTAGATGCTATGCGATGATTTATATGATAAATGGTAATATGAAATGGTTATGAAATGCAAATGAATGTTTATGCAATGATTGATATAATGGCATGAGATGCAATGAAATGGGTGAAAATGCAATGTCATGGATGCACCTATCTATGAAAAATATTTATGATAACCTGTTTATATGATGATAAAAAATGAAATGCGTATGTTCCTATATGATATGTTTATGCAATGCGTATGTTACCTATATGATACGTTTATGTCATATGCTAATGATTTGTGGATGCAGGATCGATGGAAATGATGGCGATAATGATCAATTGTCATAGTACCTTATTAGTGTGGTTAGTAAGAAAAGAAGTCATTTCAACAAGACACAAGATGATGCAAATGCAAATGATGATGATGATGATTACTTGCCGAGGAATTGGGATTTTCAAAGGGCCAAATTTTCTTATGTTTGATAACACACCTAGGTATGATGCATCAAGGTATAGAAAACTAGAATGGCGTTGTACCCAGTGAGATGAACTTTGACTTGACGCATAGGAGCATCGTTCACACCCCATTAATAATTTAAAACCTTGCTAGGGATGCACTTCAAAAAAGCTCCTGCATTAATTCCCTGACCAAAACACGTGCTGCAAACCCATCCAGCGCACAGTCAACAAGTTACCCCAGACCCTCTTCCATACACCTAATAAAGCAAGTATTCGCCATATTTTACAAGAACGTCCAACAAGCATAGCAGACAAAAGATAATGATCGTTGCCCCATTCCTTTTTCTCTAAATCCTCTATTTTGGGATATCATCGAGATGTCCTTGGAATGAGCGCAAATAAGATAAGTCACAAGATAAAGACCAAGTAAACAAACAAACTGATGCTCTTCAATATCGCTAATGGAAAGAGGATGTGTTTTCTAAGGATGATAACCGAAACTTATTGCCAAAAGATAATGCCCATTGTAGGAAGGATTCATCCTAGGGCATGTTAGTGGATGGCGGCACGCCATTTCATTTATAAGGGATGATTGATATGGGACAAATTCAGATGATGTGTTACCAATACGAAGAGATAACCAACTTGCTTATGCATCAATTAGGACTTAAGACTTGACGATTTGAGTTCGGGTTTTAATCATAGACTTTGTTTCTAATCATTTCACCAAAGGTTGAGGTTGACGGACCGCTTTATTATGATGGTGCTTCATTATGCGCAAGCTTTTAAGATGAGACAGATGGATTCTTTCAAATATTTGATGTTTTGAAGTTTTACAAATGTAAATAATTCCTCCATCATTTTCTTGGATTTATTATTTTTCTATGCGTTCGTTTGCTACTTGTGACTATGATGGTACTGTTATTGTTTGATTTGGTTAGTTAGACGTTAGATGATGTTGTTATTTCATTATGGACATGATTATTTCATATGACATTATGGTTGGTTATATTAGTTGATTTTCAGAATTATGATATGATGCAGTGATTTAATGAATTATGTCATGAGATGAATTGTTAGTTTAGAAATGTTATTTTATTAGTTAGATTATAATTGTTAGGATAGATGTGATGAAGGACAGTGTAGCATCACTCGGTTGCGAGTGCTCTGTTACACTGTGATTCCTTCTCACAATACAATGCTTTGATTTAATGCTTTGATGTTATATATATATATGCACATGTACACGACTTCGTTTGTATGTAGGATTTGCAGGTACAAGTCTCGATTCCACTTGCTTCGGCAGGACAGGGCGAGCACCAATAGCCCAATGGTTAAATGTTGAAACAGAGGTGATGATGAAGTCATCCCGTCCCATGATGTCAGACCGTTTTGTTTGATTGGTATTGTTCATTTTTGTAATTTTCGTCATTTGTGGTTTGTGTTTTGTGTTTTGTCGTATTTTTGATTAATGTTGGTATTTAATATGTTGTGGTGTATTCGATTTGAATGATTGAAATAATTGTTTATTTTAATGTAGATTAAATTGTATTTAAATATTTAAATGATTTAATTATTTTTGAAAGTCATGTGTTTCAATTAAATGATAATTAATATTAAATGTGTTTTAATTATTTTAATCAATTATTTGGTGGAGGATAAATATTAGAATAAATTATTTAAATTAAAGAGATAATGTGTTATGCAAGTAAAGTGGTAAAAATAGAAATTAAAACAATAAAACAAATAAAAGACTGAAAAAGTTGTGAGAACGAATAAGAATACAGATCTAATTAAAAAGCTTGCTTTTAAAGAATTATTTTCTTTTATTTTTGATTTTTAGAGTTTTTGGAAGAATGGACAATATATTTCATTTTAATTAAGAATTTTGTAAGTTTTTCCACACACAGAGGTTTTGTTGAGACAGAAGTTGCTTAAGCTATGGGTGATGTATTTTTGAATCTTGGGGAGGTTTTTAGGAAAAGATATTGCAATCTTTTGCTTGAGATATATTTAGAGGAGAGTTTTAGAAAGGGTTTTGCAATCTTTTGTTGGTATTTTTCTGGAGTCTTCTGAACAAAGAAACGGATTCGAGTTCGAGCACGAAATCTTGGAGAGGAGATTTTGAAGCAGGAACGAGAAGCACTTCGTAGAGGCCATCGGGATCAAGCTAGCTTCATCAGGTTCTCGAGAGCGTAGGACTACAGGTTCCACCCTCTCTCTCTTCTTGATTGTGTTGAATCTGTAAAGAATAGAAATGTGAATTAAATCAATTTTTGTATGTAAAAGAAATGTTTTCAGAGAATTAGATTTTTATGATTTAGTTGTGAAAAGAAAATAAATAAATAAATAGGCCCTCTTGAAAGAAAATTCTTTTCAAAATTCGAAATCATTTCTATTGCAAACAAACAGAAAGAAAGTATGTCAAATTTTGTTTGATTATGCCCATTTTCTCTCTGTTACTGACTATGGAAAAAGACCAATCTTTTTATTTTAATGAGTTTGAAATATTCTATAATTATATATATATATATTCTGTTATCTTAAATATATGATTTTCTGTATTTACACAGAAGAAATGTTTCTCTATATATATATATATTTTACATATATATATATATTATACATATATCTATATTATTGTTCTTAAATTAAAAATATGTGTTTAAGTAATTGAAAATTTGTTATTCTTGAAAATAAATTTATGGCTGATTTTCATCAGCGTCCGTACCTGGGAAAGGACAAAATTATATTTTATAAAAAAAAAAGAAATGAAAAAAAAAAATATAATAAATTTTTTTTTTTTTTTGGGAATTCAGTGGAAGGGCGGCGGCATCCTGCCCGTGGCAGTGTGATAGGCTAGCTGCTTGCCGATCATTAAGGCTAGCTGGGAAGGCGTGTGATAAACGTCTAGAGGTCCAGCAGCCAGGTGTGTTTGTTTTATTTATATATAAATAAATATATATATATATATATATATATATATATATATATATATATAAATATATATATATATAAATATATAAATATATATATATATATAAATATATATATATATAAATATATATATATATATAAATATATATATAAAATATATATATATATATATGTATAGAAATATATATATATATAAATATATATATATAGATATGTATATATGTAAAATGTATGTATGAAATATGTATGTAAAATATGTATGTGTATGGAAGTATGTATATGTAATTGTATATGTGTTTGTTTAATGTGGTGGATGTTTAGTTTATCAAGAGTATAATAAAGGGTATGGTTATTTTGTTTTGAGATTTATTAAATGTGTTTATAATTTGGTTTATTAAAAGTATAATTATAAAATTTGTTTTATTTAATATTATTTTATTATGTTTAAAATATATATATATATATATATATATATATATATAATTTTTGTATATATTTGAAATTTTAAATAATGTTTTTATATGGGCATTCGTATATTTAAACAGGGCATTATTTTATTAATTGTTTCGGTCGAACAAATATTTTTGACAAGAATTAGCCTTTAGTTGTGATTGTGAATTGTTTTGAGACAATCGTATTTAGTTATTTAATTGGGATTGGAATTAAACTTAACGGTGCAACCTTGCAAAATATAATGTGAGTTTTACTTTTATGTTATGTTTTCTTGTCGCTTAGTGATGTCTATGTGGGAACCCGTTGTTGATTTTGTAACCTTGTTCTAGAGGCTTGCTTAACTTTAATGCTCTCTTCTTCTTGATTATACTTTTGGAAATTGATACTTAATGGTTTATGTTAGGAAGAGTTGAACGGTTGTTAAGACTTTTGGTCATGAGTTATCGCGAGAGGGTTAATGCCTCGCGTGTTCTTGTTGTGGTATTATGTTTTAGTTCAACCCTTGCCTAGTTTTGATTTATATTAGGGGTCATAGGGAGAGTGGCTCTTCGTGGGCGCCGGCGCCTCAGGTAAGAGGAAGTGCTCAGGGGAACCCACGTAAGAGTAGTTAAACAAGTGATAACCTAAAAATAGAATTTAGGGGGATGGGTAGTAAAACACACAAGATAATAAACATTGGATTCCTCGTCTATGCATTAGGGCTATCATAGACTAATGATAGACTGAGTAGGCTGTGGTCGGCAAAGTCAGAATCTCATCTTCATGAGAGGTTATTGACTCCACATGAGCTACCCTATGGTGCCGGCACCTCAAGTAGGACGAAGGGCTAGGGGATCCATAGATGGGTGCTGGTGCCTCAGTTGGAGGAAAGGCCAGGGGATCCCATGAGAGCTATGCGATGACACTCTCCACTTGACACCCTTGTGTTTTGTTTGTAGTTGCCTCTGGATATTGTATCTTTATGATACTTTTGATTCTTGTGAATTTGTTTCGTGATTGCTAATTGGTGATACTTCATGTTATTGTGATGAGTTTCTTAGTTTTAACTTGTTATGTGATTTGTGAACGTTGAGGGTTGTTCTTTGTATGCTTGAGTTGTACTTGTTTTGTATCATGTTGTTGTTGAGTCAGTTTGACATTCATGGTCGGGTTTTCTTCCTCGTCACCTCTGAGCACGGGGGGTGAGTTACTTGTAATTCACATGGTTGGGTGGAACGTGCTTTGCACCCATTGGGTTCCCCATCTGCATCTTGTCTTCTCTGCATTCTGCAGTGGAGTTGTACCAGTTATTATTTGTACTTCATATTTCATTATTTTTGTATCAATCCCCATGTTGGGAAATTCAATGTAATTCATTTATCAAAGAAAATTGTAATGTAATATTATAACGATGATGTAATAGTTAGGCTCATTTGTAACTCTATTAAGAGATTTATCATGGATGTGTTATGTGATGTTTATTGTTCTCGCATCACGGTTATTGGATGTATCATTGTTTATGGTTATTATAAAATTAATGGTTATGTTGTAATCTTTATCTTTACTTATGTTTAGTTGTTGCAATGTAACCTCGTGTGCCCCAGAGAACTAAGTGTGTTAATGATATGTAATGTGTTATGTGATTACAGTTTAATGATATTTGCATGTTTAATTAAATTGTTTAAAAAAAAAAAATTATTTGCATTGTGTGTGTTCTCTGGGGTTTGCACGACGGGCGTTACATACAATGTTTTGAGGCTGTTTTTGGTATTTTTTCGAGATTTTCAAATGTTTTGATTTTTGATTTTTTAGTGTTTTTGGGGTTTTTTGAGATTTTGACCAAGAGACTAACCTAAAGACCTATCCTAGGGGTCTCGAGGGCTGATCAACAGACGAGCCTTGCCTACGTTATACACGCAAAGACCACATAGTTTGATTGACGACTCAACCAATTTACATATGAAGATATACATGATGAATTATTAGTTTATTATGACAGACTCCTAAAGGACTGACCTAAGTGTCTCGGGGGATGATCAAAGATCAACCTTGCCTATGTTAAAGATCCCGAGAGATGATGTAGTTGACAAGATGACCTTGTTTTGACTTTTTTTTAGTACGACTTTTTGGCCTATTTTGGATTTTGATATGTTTTGATGTTTTTGGATTTTGCTTTTCGATGTTTTGGATTTTCTGATGTTTGATGTTTTGGATTTTTTGGTTGAGGACTTTGAATATACGAATCGATCCTATGAGAGATATTGCCCCCCATCATGATGCGATGAGCTTCCTCAATAAAAGGTAGGACAAAGCCCGACCTTGAGGATGGGTCGAGAGTAGTACTAGGAGGGATCATAGGTATGAAAATAGACCAAGCTATAGTAGGAATCACGAGTGGATAGTGAATGGAACTGAATCACGATGGATGATGGAAGCAAAATGGAATGGATGGTAACTTAACAAATACATCCTGAGGATCCTAGTGGATGGAAAAGTGCTTATTTACAAAGGCACCCTATTTGCGGAGTTTCACCAAGGTACCTATCAAAAGTGCCACCGAAAATTAGTTTTCACTATAGGGCGATTTTTTATCTTTACCACTATTTTGATAGATTTTAAGTTTTTTGGATTTTTTTCTTTTTTGTTTTTTTTGTTGTCACCAAGACGCATGTTTGCCAGGTTTTCGCCCAAGTAACCATTTTTTTAGGACTTTTTCTGATTTTTCTGATTTTTGGTTCTATACCTTGATTTAGGCATAAATTTTTTTGAGGTGGGAGTTATTCATGGGCTCCTGCAAAGGTTCCCCTTTCGGGTGTTGATAACTGATATGCCCCTAATTTGTAACTTGCCATGATGAAGAATGGTCCCAGCCAATTGGGTTCAAATTTTCCTTTGCTGCTTGGGTTTGGGACATTCTTCTAATTTTCTTTTAAGACTAGTTCTCCGACTTGGAAAATACTGCTTCTGATTTTCTTATTGTAGCTTCGTTTGAGTCTATTATGATAGACTTGCAAATGATTTAAAGCATCTATTCATCTCTCATCCAGTAGCTATAGCTCATTTAGTCTTGATACCCGATATTCTTCATCAGTAATGAGGTTTTGTAGTGATATCCTAAGGGATGGGAGCTCAATCTCAATGGGAAGTACCACTTCTGATCTGTAGACCAAGGAAAAGGGGGTGGCGCCAGTGGGTGTGTGGATGCTGGTTCGATAGGCCTAGAGGGCGGGATTAAGCTATAGATGCCAGTCATGACCTGCGTCATTGACTATTTTCTTGAGGATTTTGAGGATGGTTTTGTTTGTAGCTTCTACTTGGCCATTGCCTTGGGGATAGTACGGGGTGGAGAAGTGATGTTGGATTTTGAATTTCTCGCACAAGTCGTAGACATCCTGATTCTTGAATGGTGTCCCATTATCTCAGATAATGGCTTGTGGGACACCATAGCGGTATATGAGGTAGTTTAGGATGAATTTTGAAATCTGCTTCCCAGTTATATATGTCATGGGTATGGCCTCCACCCACTTAGTAAAGTACTCAGTTGTAGCTATGATGAATTTATGACCATTAGATGAGGTGGGTGTGATTTTCCCAATGAGATCGAGTCCCCACTGCGAAAAGGGACATGGTGTGACAATAGGGTGAAGCTCTTGAGTTGGAGCATGGATGAGGTCCCCATGCTGCTGACAATGCAAAAACTTTCTGGCATGATCATGTGCTTCCCATTCCATTGTGGGCCAATAATACCCCATCCTCAGCAGTTTCTTGGCTATGGTCATTCCACTCGAGTGTGAACCACAGATACCGTTGTGTACCTCAGTTAGAGTGGTTAATGCCTCCTCAGCATTTAAGCAGCACAGTAAGGTACCTTCTATGCTTCTACGGTATAGGGTATCACCTAGGATGACAAATCTAGATGCCTTTTTAACAAAGGTTCATTTTAGGTTTGATGGTAGGTCAGCGGGTATGACTCCTATTAGTAGGTATGTGTAGATGTCATGATACCAAGGATCACTAGGACTAATGATTTCACACACATATTCTGATTCTAGTACCTCGAATGTGGGAACGAGGAGCTGCTCGATCAGGAATTCATATTTTGGAATGTTGTGAGGGATGTCTAATAGGGACCCAATTGTTGCCATGGCGTCTACTGCTCTATTGTTGGTTCTAGGAATCTGCTCAAATGTTATTTCTATAAAAGATTCCTTGAGAGTCTCCACCAATTTCTTGTATGGAGTGAGCTTGTCATCTTTGGTCTGATATTCATTATTGACTTGATTTATGATCAACTGAGAGTCCCCATACACTTTGAGAGCTATGATGTTCCATTGCACTGCTATCCTAAGACCTATGGTTAAGGCCTCATATTTTGCAATATTATTAGTGCAAGGAAATTCCAATTTGTATGACCTTGGTATGTAATCCCCTTGTGGGGTGATGAAGAAGATACCAACTCCTAATCCGTGTTGTGTGTATGAGCCATCAAAGTATAGTTTCCAGTGGTTGGTTATGTTTAGGTTAAAGATGGATTCATCTGGAAACTCTTAGACAAGAGGATTCTCAGAATAAATAGGTGCTTCTGCTAGTTGATCGGCAATAACTTGGCCCTTAATGGCTTTTCGCTCTACATACTCGATGTCATATTCTAATAGTATCATCACCCATTTTTCCATTCTTCTTGTGAGCATTGCCTTTGATAGTAGATACTTGAGGGGGTCAATTTTGGCGATGAGCTTATCTTATGTCCCAACATGTAATTTTTAAATTTTTGAGATGCAAACACTACTGCGAGGCATGCTTTTTCGATGAATGAGTATTTTAACTCATGACCGACCATTGTCCTACTGATATAGTAGATAGCCCTCTCCATTCCGTTTTCATCTTGCTGAGCTAGGAAAGCTCTAAGGGCTGCTGCTGTTGCTGATACATATAAGATCAATGGCTTTCTTGGGATGGGTGGCATTAAAGAATTGGTGTCGGTAGATATTCATGGTTTTGAATTCCCTCTTAAGCATTTTGTATCCCATTTGTATGCTGCTCCCTTGTAGATGGGGTGAAATAAGGTTCTGCTTGTCTGCCGGTTGCACTATGAATGTCGTTGGATGGATTGAAGGAAGTTAGCCTTGGGAGGCCTCTTAGTTGTTTAATGTCTTTAGATTGCAGCCTATCTAGAGGATTTCTTTTACTTTTTCTTTGGATCCTCGATACTGTGGACACCTATAGTAATCAGCAATTTGCGATTGTATGCTGAAGACACACTTCTTGGGATTCAGTCTGACTTTGTATTCCTCCAGTCTGTCAAAGATAGCACTTAGGGTTGCTATATGATCTTGTCTTTTTCTTGACTTAGCTAGAATGTCGTCAACATAGTCTTCGACTGTTTTATAAATCATGTAAATTGGAATATCAATGTCATAGCCCTTTGATAGGTTGCTCTGCATTCTTTAGGGATGAATGGCATCATGTTCGATTAGTAGGTCCCCATGGACCGAGAGTGAAAGCCATCTTATGTTGATCCTCTTTTGCTATCATGATCTGATTGTATCCAAAAAATCCGTCCATTAGTGATAGCATCTCATGTCCTGCTGTCATGTCTACTATCACGTCGATGTTGGGAAGTGGGAAATCATCTTTCGAACATGCTTTGTTCAAATCTATGAAATCCATGTAGATTCTGATGGCTCCGTTAGGCTTTGAAACAGGTACCAAGTTTGACACGCATTCTGGATAATCGATTGGTCGGATGAATCCTTCATCTAACAACTTTTTGAGCTCCATTTTGACCAATAAGGCGATTTGAGGATGCATTTTTTGAAGCTTTTGTTTGACCGACTTTGCTTCTGGATACACTGCTAAGTGATGAACCACAGTCTCTGGATCAAGCCCTGGCATGTCAGCGTAACTCCATGTGAAGTTTATTTTCCTTTCCCTTAGGAATGCTACTAGGAGTTCTTGCTCTTCTGATAATAGTGATTCCGCATAAAATGTGATATGCGGGATCTTGTCTAATCCTAGGTTGACAGGATTGCATTTTTTGGCCAAGACTACTGACTTTTCCTAATGAATAGCTCTTAAAGGGAGATTAAATCCTTCATCCTCGGGTGCCTTAGAGAGGTTTTCACCATTGGATACATCCTTTCTTTTTACTTTTTTCTTGTCAGAGAGTGCCACAGTGTGGTTTTCACTTAAGGACTTGGATATGATTCTTAGTTTCTCACTTTTGTGACTGAAGGATTCAATCATTTCCCCATAATAGGCATGTGTGTCCAACTCTATTATAAACCCTACCTTGTGATCTCCATCTGGAATGTTATCCCTCAATCCCATGAATTCTAAGAGAGCCTCATCATTTTTGAATGTATCAAGAACTGGTGGTCCTCGTTGGTCATAGTCGATGAGTTGGGGATATACTAAGCGGATCTCATGATTTTGATGGTCTGTTTCAAAGGAGAGGGTGATAATCATACACAAGGTGGTGTCCTCAAATAAGTTAGGTAGATTGGTCATTGTATCCTTG
This sequence comes from Sequoia sempervirens, assembly GCA_007258455.2. Taxonomy (NCBI): domain Eukaryota; kingdom Viridiplantae; phylum Streptophyta; class Pinopsida; order Cupressales; family Cupressaceae; genus Sequoia; species Sequoia sempervirens. Next base: position 19,413 of record VDFB02314982.1, on the reverse strand, counting down.
TCATCGCTGCTAATATAGGCCTCAGTTATAAAGTTATGTATGTCTCTACCTATGGATATTGGTGAGCATAATTCTACTAGTATTGGCTAAGGAGAAACATTAACTGTTCTAACCGGACGACTTTGGCCACGTATGGTTATACTCTGAGGAGTACATCCAAGGCCAAGATTTGTTATAGGTCGTGTCTCTGGCATGATAGGTATTATGAGCCCATTGTCATTTTGTCCCAGTCTTTGATTTCTATCGTAGCCCATTATGAGCATCATTTGTAGGCCCTTGCTTGTCTCATCCATTGGTAATTCAGGTGTCGGTCTTTCATCTTGATATAACATGTGAGATGGATCTGCTTCAATAACCTCTTGGCCAAGGTCTCCCCATCTTGTGAATTCAGGATAGTCTTCAGGAGACGTTTGTGATGTGGAAGCCTGGTTCTCTTGTGGACGTCCGCATGATCTAGGAGATTGTGGTAACTCTCCTATCACAAAAGCATTGTTAGGGAGCTTGTAGCTTCCACAACCATCCTCCTGGATGATGAGATTGATGTTAGAGATGGTGGAATGGTGGGAGTGGCTGGTGTCTCTGTCGCAAAAGTGGATGTGAGAGTGGTGGGGTCGATGTATGGCGTGGATGGGCCCTCATCATTCTTTGGCACTTGGGGAATTTTGTAATACTTTGCTTCAATATTTTTTCAATATGAAAACGGTTCAGGATCTCCATGGACAATAACCTCTTGTCCATTATGTGTAAATTTCACACATTGGTGGAAGGTTGATGCTATGGCTTTCATCGCATGGATCCATGGGCATCCCAGGAGGATATTATATGACAAGTCGAGTTCCAAGACCTGACAAGTGGTTTGCATGAGAGTCGGCCCTACTTTAATAGGGAGCTTAATCGTGCCCTGAGACACTCTTTCTTGGTCATCATATGCTCTTATCGTGATGCCCTTTCCTTTGTTGATGGAATCTTCTAATATTTTCAACTGCTTGATGAGGCTTAGGGAACATATGTTCAAGCCCACACCTCCATCCACCAAGACCCTTTTGATTTTGCTCTTGTGTACTATGGATTCCAAGTGAAGTGCACAGTTGTGAGATGTTTGGGAAGGGAAATTTTGGTCAGAGAATGCAAGAAGATTAGGCGTAATGATATTTCTGACCATAGCTTGGAATTGCTCTACATCGAGATCTGCGGGGATAGTGGATGAGGCTAATGCTTCCTCAAGGATCTTTTTATGAGCTAATGATGTTTTTAACAACTCCATGATGGAGCTGTGTACTGGCATTCTCTTGAGTTGGTCTAGGACATTGTAGCCATGTGGAACAGATCTAGATGAAGGGACCCTATTTGGTTGGGATGATCCTACAATGGTGACTTTTCCGCCTCTTGTGGTGACTCCACAATCTTCGGCATAGGCCCCCTTGATGGTGATGACCATGCAGTCTTCATTTAGAGAAGCAATGACTATTTCATACACATGATTTACACTGCCCTTCCCTTTATCATTTTTATTCCCTTTGTTGCCATGATTCAGCATCAGATTCGTGTATATTTTAAGATCCTGATTTCCTGTAGGTTGTTCCATGTTTATAATTTTCTTATCGATAAGATCTTGGATGATGTTTTTGAGTCTCATGCAACTATTTGTGGTGTGGCCTTTGATTTTATGAAATTTTCAAAGTTGATTCTTGTTATACCAAGGAGGTTTGACATCGGGTTCTTGGTAATTCTCAAATGTAGGAGGCTTGATGAGTTTTTCGTCGATCAACTTTTTCGTTATGTCCTCAAGTGGCTCCCCCAAAATGGTGTATTTTCTCTTGGGATAAATTTTGCTTGGTGTGTTGTGTGATGGTGGTTTTGGTGTTGAATTTGGATTTGTGGTGCGGGTGTATGTTGGCATGGGGCACTAATGACCACCTTGGCATCAACGACACCATCATTAGTAACATTTTTGTTTCAACACATATCTGAGGTTTATCGTTGTAATTGGATGGTGGGTGGTTTTTTTGTTGTTTGGGGTATGATGTTGATCCTGCAGGTTGAGTCATAAGGGCTCTTTCGATACTAAGCACCTTGGGGATCAACTGATCATATGTGGTGATGCACTGAACCTTGAGATGAAATGGCAAAGGCCTTCAAGGTTGGCTATGATGGTGCAAACTTGTTGTTCTTGGCATGGATCCACTTGCTCCGATTGGCTGGGTTGCTCATTGGAGGAATGGGGGTGAATGATTTCTTCCTTTCCTTGTTTTAAATTTGAGGTTTTCTTACCGAGACTAACATCCATTACGTATTGTAATTTTAATGAATAGTGCTAATTCTTGAATTTCCCTATTGAAGGTAAAGAACCATTCTATAGTGTGGCCTGCTAAGCTCCTAGGAAATAGCCGCATTAGATAAGTATCATCATATGTGACCTCCATGCAATGAACTTAGAATTCCCTAATGTGATCTTTAGGGTTTCCCATCCCTTGATATTTTTCAAATTTGGGGATTTCAAATCCCTTGGGGAATGGTTTCATTATTAGAAACCTATCCCAATGGATACGCTACGTTAGCAGTGTTTGGTTGTTTGCCCCATTTGAAGGTCGAGCACTTGTTGTGAGAGCAACCTGAGTTGTCTCGTCACATCATTTTGGGGATTAGGGGGTGGGATGAAAGTGTTTTGGGGTATTTCAATCATGGGTTGGATGGGTGGGTCGGTTGGTGCGTTGTTTGATGGTATCTGTATGTTCTGGCAAGCGAGGTAGGCTTCCACCTGCTTTTGTATGAACAATGCTTGTTGAATCTTGTTACTCTTGTAAGATTTGTGCTTGTTGTTTTGCTTGTTGCTATTCCAACAACGCTTGTTGTTGTGCTTGTTGTTGTTCCAACAACACTTGTTGTTGGGCTGCCAATTGTGCGGCTTCTTTCTATTCCTGATATTGCTTTAATGTTTGTTGATATGCTTGTAATTACACTCACCCATCTTTGTTAAAGTTGGAAGTAAACTGGGCTTGTTGTGCACGATGTGAGCTTAAGCGAGCTTGAGCTTGGAGAAACGTGCTTGTCTTTGCTTGTTGTTACTGCAATAAAGTTATTATGAGTAATTATTTTGTGCTTGCAATGCTTGTAATGCTTGAGCAGCTTGGGTAGCTTGTTGTTGTTGTTGCAATAATGCTTTGGCTTGTTGCACTTGTAATGCGGCTTGTGCTATTTGGGTGGCTTGTGCGGCTTGAGCGGCTTGCTGAGCAGCTAGTTGTTCGGATTTTTGTTTCTGAACTTGTTGGTATCCTCATTGGAAAGCAGCTTGCAATGCCGCGTCGTATTGGCTTGATGTGGTGGAAGTTGGTGGTGGTGGAGGTGGTGGTGGATTTGGAATGGTGTTTGTGAAGGTGGTGTTGGTGTTTTGTGGTAAGTTGGTGTGTTGCAATTATGGATTTGGTCGAGACCAGCTTGCAATGATCATTAAAGAGAGGTGTTTGATGATGTTGCAATTGCTTAATGGGTTTTATCATGTATTTATTTGTAGATGTCATGACGAGTTTTGGTTGGGCATGTGCTTTAGTTGATATTGGGATAGTGGTTTTTTGATTGATAATTTGGTAGAGGAAGCCCTGACAAAGGAGTGATAATGAGATGGTGGTATCAATGGTGGAAGGGTGGAAATAAAGGGTATGATTTGTGGTATGAAGATGCCTAGATCCAATTATGCCCTCTTCTTTGTGAAACTAGAGAAAAGAGGTGTTTAGGGGTATTTGGTGAAAAATGATGATGATGGTTCATGATGGAGATGTAGAGAAGGGAACATTTTTGCATGTAATGGGTTTCAAGGAATGCGTTGAACCGGGCAAAAAGATTGTTTGCATCCAAATTTTATTATTAACAAGGGGGTGTGCTTGGATTGCGTTAAAATTGCGCTTCCATATTAACATTAGGTTGGAGCAAATGATGTTGTGATTCTGAGAGAATGTTTTGTGTATGATGTTTTGAGATGATTGTGGGTAATGCGGGATGGTGGATGAGATTGGGAGGAAAATATGTCTCCCACTATAGTACTCACATGTTCAAGAATTTAGAAGAGTAGCTTGGCCTTTTGTTTTCTAAGCTCAAGCATATAATGAAAGGTTTGACCCCTTAATAGCGATGTTGATGATTTTATGGTTCTCCAGATTTTTGGAGCATTTTAGTCATTTCTTTGTGAGACATTCCAAAGGTAAGATCGTCTCCTTGGTTTTCTTCTAGCGGATTTTGTGATGATGAGAGGGTCACAGGATTACTTGATTCGGTGGGATTCATTTCTACATTTAATTTTAGCTGGAATCCCAGATTTAAATGAGGTGTTTCTTTGTTGGCTTCCATACTCTTCTTGTATTGAGATCTAGTTAGAACCATAAAACAAGGATCAATCTTCGAGAATATGGGAAATGAATCTCTTGATTCTTTGGATCGATCTTTATTTTATGCCCAAAGTAGAAAGCTTTTAGGATGCCTTGAGGATCAAAGGTGATGATATGATGATGATGTTAGGGATGGATGATACAAATGTTTTGGATTTTGATAAATCTTTGAATGAGATACTAGGATTTTAGGACTTGCAGATTTTTGATTTTGATATGTTTTTGGATTTTGGGATTTTGTCCTTGATTTTGAACAAAAAGACCCTAAGATGTTGGATGATGATCTAAGGGATAGCTTTGTTCAAATATGATGATTCAAATATGTGCGAGGAGAAGGATGCATCTACCCACACCTATTCAAACAAGATGATTGTTTTACTAAGTATATGAAGAAGGATCCATCCACATATACTAAGCTAGACAAGATGATTTTGATAACTTTGACTAAGCATATGCAAAAGGATGCATCTACATATACCTAGCCAAAGGTGATTTTGATGATGTTTTCGAGGATTTAGTCTCAATGATTTTGATGATTTTTGATTTTTCCAAAAAGCCTAGTATTAAGGATGATTTCAAGATTTTCCAAAAGGTGATGATGAAATGATACTGTTTTGATGTTTTTGGAGGATGGATGAAAAAGATTTTTATTTGCTTTGTTGATCCTAAGATGAACCTAAAAGGGACACTTTGTTTTCCTAGACCTAGGTATTGAAGAGCATGCAAATGCTTCCTAAAGACCTTTGTGACCAAGAAATGATTTCTTTTGAACATTCATTTTTAGATTTCCAACCAATGATTTTTTGCTTTGGGATTGTGAGTCTTCAACACATATGAACGTTCATTTTGCTTAGTTTTGCTTAATGTTTTTATTTTACCAAAAACACTTTCTTTGATTAGGTTTTCAAACTAAGATGTCCAATGTCTTAATTTCTTCAAACCCCACAAGATATGTTATGTGGAAATTCAATGAACTTAAGGAAAGGGTTTTCCTATTGTTTACTTAAGGAGAAAAATTGAGATATAATCCAATTCTTAGAAACCTCTAAGGATGTGAATCCCAAGGGAAAGCAATAACATATGGATTGAGTCAATTGTATTTGTCTTCAAAAGGGTTTGAATTTTGGATGAGGTTCAAGTGTTTGTTTCCATGGTGTTTTCGATCAAGCAATGCATCTTGTAACCCAAGAATAAGTACAATCCTATGGATGTGTAAGACAATATTTGTTGGATTCCCACTTGGACAAGTCCAACTACGCTTATCTTTAGCGAATGGTTAGATGCTTGACCCCATTGGCTCCCCTCCACGACACTCACTTATACGAGGCAGCCAAGCATCAACACCCATGAAACTCCCATGGCATGTTTTCCATTTCTACTAGAAGACCGTAAAAGTGTGGGGTGGCTTGAGAATGACCGTTCTTGCACCAAAAAATAGTTTAAAAGATTTTGGAAAATTCTAGCACGTTGGTTTTAATAAGGACTTTCCGTTCATGGAGGTTGACCCATATGACAAGAGTCCCCTTTCGGATCTATCTTGTCAGAATCAACCGCGTGATATTGGCATTTACTCCAATACCCACATTTATATACCAGTTGGAAATACTCTTGGCTTTAGAGTGTTACCGGTTGAGTCGTTCCATTGGGTGAGTACTTTTTCCCCAAGGCAGGCCCTCTAGGATAAACAAAAGCGAATGAAGAACAATATTCGTAACTCAATCAATCCTTGTTGGTAACAAGGAGAGAGAATATATGCAACAATGCCCCCCACTCACACTCGCACAAGATGTTCAATTTTAAACCCAAATTGAAGTGTGGAGGTGATTGCTTTGTCTCACCCTAAAGTCATGAAAAAGGCCTTTTGATTCTTAAGATCGCTATAAAGTGCGAGAGAAGCGCATACACCCTTTTTCAATCATGGCTTTAGTTTAAGTAAGCTTTCATGAAAAAAAAAAGTCACACTTGTTCTTTTTAAATCCTCAAGGAAAAATGTGAGTTCATTTTAAGCACCAAATGACAAAGTGAAAGACATTTGTTCAATTGTTAATCCAATAAACAAAATCTAGTGTGTTGTGGTCCTAAAGTTCGTTTTAGCCCTTGCAAGAAGAAATTGAAAATTATTTTTAAGCCCAAACGAAAATTAGTATCCTAAGGAGGAAAAGATAACAAATTCTTAAAGAAGTGTTAAACAAACACTAAAGTGTTTAAAAACACTTTGATTTCGCAAGACATTGTCCTCATATTCCTCCTTCCTTTGTTTTTGATTTCCAAGCTACAAAGGAGAAAAACAGTCAGATTTTGGAAAATAATAGAAATTAAAAAGTAGAAAATAGAAGACACATTAATAATAAATCAAAAGCACGTGCTAAAATTAGATTTTCCCTTTTTACTATCTCCCAGCGTCGCAACTCGTAACTGCGTCGTAGTTTGATTTTCTAGCGGTGCCCTTAGAGCGCTGCTTGCCAGTCAACGTCGCTCTGTGTCGGGACAAAGAGCTCAATTACATCGCTCTTTTCACCCCGAATCGCAATTTTCGTCTAGCGTCAAAGTTTAATATTTTTTGAAAATTTATGCAGGTTGGTGAGTCTAGTGGCGGAGTTTGAAATTCAAATATTCTTGGCGAGATGAGTCCAGCATTGCACTTTGAGTCTCCTGTGGTGCTATATAGCGATGCTGAAGAGACAATGGTGCCAAAATAGTGACGCTGAGCTCCCAATGTTAGAATTTCTTGTGTATGAACAAAAATGTGGAATTTTTAGAAAAAGATGAGAAACAATGATATGAAGCCCTCCTTCTAGCGCCAAATGTGCAAACCCCAACCTTGGTACCTGCAAAACAACAAGAGTAAACAAGTTAGACAAGAGAATGCAAGCCAAAACAAGGATCCCCCATGAAATCCATTTACAACTTCAAACTAGGAAATAAAATAACAAAGAACACAATGAAAATGATAAAACAAAGATCAAATCCTAATTAGATGTGCAAAATCATGATCCCATGGGGGAATTGGTGCCAATTTGATGTGAAAATTGGCCCTTTCCCAATTCCTATGATGCAAGCTTGAAGTGTTGAAGATGATTGATCCACTTTGTTGGTGAAGAATAAGAACTCCAAGCCAAAATCTGCAAAAACCTAGCTATGATTCAAGAATGATTGATGAAATTTGATGGATATTTGGGCATGGTAACTTTGCTCAAATTGTGGATGATGAAATGAGGATATGAGCTCTTCATTTATAGAATTCCAAGATGGATGAATGTCCAAATTTGAGCAATATGGGACTAACATTCATCCAATGATATGATGCCACTTGTCAAGCTATGAATGGATGAAGGATGTGCAATATTTGGGGTTTGTGCCAATAAATGCATAATTTTGAATTTCAAATTTGTTGAAATAACATGCAAGAGGGAAGGGAAAATGCAATAAATGCCACTTGGCTCAAGGAAAAGGACATGTAAGATGAATTTATTGCCTTGTTGGATGTACATGCTGACTTGGAATTTTTGAATTCAAATTGAGAGAATATTCCAAAAGATGCCATGTGAGGAAAATAGAGATTTAATAAATGAATTAAATCTATTTTCATGTGCAACTTGCATTATCTAGAGGACGAGACATGAGATGAGATTAATTAATCAAGGATTAATTAATTTAATGAGAGAGGTTAGATGATGTGACCTATTTGACTCAAATTTATGGATTTATTTAAATCAAATAAGAGAGGAATATGACAAGAGGTTAATTAAATAAGGATTCTGATTTATTTAATTAAAAGAAATGATGTTAGATTAAATCAAATAAGGTTTTAATTTATTTAATTTAATGGATAGAATTTAGATATTTAATCAAATTAAATTTTGCTATTTAATTAAATAGGGATAATTAGATCAGATGGATTGATTTAATTAACAAAAGAGATTGACTTGATTAGATAAAATGATTTATTTATTCAAGAGTGGAATATTGATGAATTTAATCAGATAGGGGGATTTGATTAAATGGTTAGACTGAGGGATGATTTAGGAAGAAATGATGTTAGTGAGTCAGGATCAGATGCACGATGTCAATCGGTATATTTTACGTGTCTACAAAAAGTTAAAAAAACCCTCATTAGAAAAGCCCATAAACAACCTTTCATATCAAATAAAAAGCCATTTTTGTAAGGAAAAACCTTGGAAACCTCTCAATGAATACCCATTTTCACAATGAATACCCATTCAATTCTTAATAGTCCTTAGGTAGAATGGAAAAATGACATATTTCTGGTAGATATACATACCAGACTAGCAAGTTGACTGCATCTATCATATATGTTTTCATAGGGAGAATGTCCACTTTGCTTCTTCCTCCCAATGTCTACAACTCCCTTTTGAGCTCCGCAACAACCTTAAAAATGTGAATGTCAAAAATGGTGATGTTATGGGGTTTTTGTGGCTTTCAAAATACAATATTTTAAAATATTGTGACGATTATGATACATTTGCTATGCATTTTTGTAGTGAGAATAGTCTCATCCAATGGTTGCAATGCTTCTTCCTCCCAATACTTGAAACTCCCTTCTGAGCTCCCCAACAACCTTTAAAATGTGAATGTTAAAAATGATGATGTTATGGGATTCTTGTGGCTTTCAAAATAGACAATTTTAAAAAATTGTGATGATTATGATGCATCTGACATATGTTTTATTAGGTAGAATAGCCTCATCCAAATTATCAATAAAATAATACTAAAATCAAGCTATTATCCCTAAAAAAATCATATCTTAGATAATTTAAAGGGAGAGGAGGGATGAATGCTCCAGGAAAAGTGTTGGGAAGTGGCAACAGACATTTTTCGAATTGGAGAGGTTGCCATCACTTGCTTTGAGGTCAGGATCACCAACATCGATGGGGCCTACAACAACAATTATTTGGGAGGTGAGCTAACTCAAATGCTACATGTCCTCAACATTAGTGGACACCACTGTATCAAAGGAGGACATTGTCATATGCTAAGTAGGATACATTTGATATTTGTGGCTCGTAGGAATCTACAGATAAAAATATCAAGCCTTCAACTTCCTTTTCGAATGATATTCCAATAAAGGTCTCTTTTCTAAACAACATTGCACTGAAACAAGCAGATTGTTATCGTCTCCTTCATCTGTAGCTTAGGAATGTCCAACAAAGCAGATCAAAACATGGGCTAAGGAAGGATCAAGTCGAGTGCCTATTTAGGGTTTCATTTCCAAATAACATCTCCTTGAAGCATGGAAAATTTTAATGAATCCATCAAATACAATAGAGAAATGCACTAAGGAAAGGATTGTTGTAGTGGGTTTGAAAAGATTCTTTACCTTTGGATCATGATGGTGGTTTCCTATGCAAGGACTCTGTTGATGCCATCTCACCTAAAGAATTTTTGTATATGCACATACAAGATCTAAGAGAACATGCATTAATCTATAAGTTCTAGAAAATTTTTCCATCTATTGATGTTTTAAAAGATTTACTTTATCTAGAATGAGATGGGGAAAATTGGATTTTTTATATAGATCAGGAAACTAGTTATTTTTATTATTATTTTCTCTTCAAAACTATAAAGGGATGAGGTTTTATGGTCAAACCATGGTTCTTTGAGGGATATGGTTTATTCATTCAGCCACGAGTCTCGAATTTTGACCCTACCTCTACTAAAATCAAGTTTATCTTGTTTTGGATCCAACTACCCACTCTTCCTTTGGAATATAGGGTGATGGGAATAGTGGAAATTATTGATAATAAGATGGGTATTTTATAAGACATGATATGTAGTTTTCTAAGAGCCTGAATAAACCTATTAGGGTATGTGTTCTTCTCAACATGTTAAAGGTTTTCCCTAAAATAAATGTATTCAATCAAAGATTGGCTCATTGGAAAGGGAGATCCTAATAGAAAACCCTACTAATGTGTGTTTATGTTGTCACCTCTCGAGATATTCTGCTCAAACATGTGTCAAAGTAGAGGGCACCCAAGATGTGGGTCAATCTATCTCCACAAAAAACCAAAAAGAATCAATACGTGAAGTTGCGCCTGATATTTTTGGACCAAATTTTAAAGGGGATGCCAATATTGGGCAAATTTTTGAAGGGGATACTGATGTCTCTTCTTTCCTAGTAAGATATGGGAGTTGAAAAATATTTTCATATGTATCTTCCCAAAATTTCATTGTTAAAATATGCAACAATTATACAAAATTATTTCATCTTTAATATGGGGCAATTCTACGTTGTCTATTTACATGTGTTTCATTATGGAAATTTTGGTTCATGCTTATCAGTACCTCTATTGGGGTCTTTTATTATGATTGAGCCTGATTTCCTTGGCACAAAAAAGGAAGTGGATGAGATAAAATTGAATGAATTACAAGACCTAGGTGTTAATGGCAATCTGAAAAGTATGGAAAATCATATTACCAATATGGTGGGTTCAAATATAATTGATGAAATTGTAGAGGAAGCATATATGGAAGAGGGGGATTTAATGTCAGAAAAACTTGACACTCTGTTAGAAACTCCTACAACAGTGTCTAATTTAGATGCAAAAGAAGTAGAGAAGCAAGTAAACAATATTGAATGAAAATAAGTTGAGGACAAGGATGATAGGGATGATGGTGAATATGATTTCTCAAAAATGTTTATTGTTTGTCAAAAACCATTGTAACATCACTTATGAAGAAATATCCAAGAAAAAGAGGCAGGAAATCCTTGATGCAACTAAGATTTAGGAGTAAATTATTGCAAGAATTTATTTAACTCTAGATGGAAACATAAAGAAGGAATTGAGGAGAGAAGACTGATCTCTTTGATCCCCATGAAGATAGTCTCTTGGAATGTTAGGGGCATTAATTCCCCTAACAAGAGGGCCCAGATCAAACAACAAATAAATTCTTGTGGGTCTGATATAGTTTTATTACAAGAGATGAAGTTATCTAAGGGTAATTATGAGCATATAATTAGTAAATGGTCTTACTGGAAGTCATGTCAATTTGAAGCTCAAGGAGCTTCAAGGGGATTGTTAACACTATGGAATCCTAAATATGTTCAACTAGAATCTATTTCTAATACTTCAAAATGGAAATTATTCAGAGTTACTCATTTTGATTTAACCTTCTTGCTAGTAAATGTGTATGCTCCAAACTCAACAACTAGGAAAAAGATGTTATGGGAGAAACTCGACCTAATTTTTGAACAATCAGGAGATGAGAAATTTGTTTTTGTAGGTGATTTTAATGCAATCCTCTCTCAATGAAAATAAAGGAGGAATTATACTAGGTCACAAAAGACGATGGAGGATTTTAATTTTTTTTCAAAACAATGCTCTAGTAGATGTTTAACTAGTTAAAGGTACATATGCATGGACAAATAAGAGGTAGGAATTTTTGCAAATAGCTGTACAACTTGACATATTTTTGGTATTGTCCAATTGGGTTTTAGGAAAATATTTACATGTCTCAAAAATTCTACCATGGGTAGGTTCTAAAATTTTTCCTACTTGTTTCAGCATCACAACTAATAGCTCTCCTCAAAAGTGGAGACCATCATTTAAGTTTAAATCTATGTGGTTCAGACGTAATGATTTTATCCCTTTATTGAAGCATGGTGATTACAAGAATTGTATGAAATGGGATCAATCGTGTACAAATTTTATAGAAAATTGTTGTATGTGAAAGGAAAATTCAAACATTGGAATGCACATGTGTTCAAAAATATATTTCAACAAAAAGAAGTGATTTCAAAACAGCTAGCGGTTATAAATGAGAAATTCATATCCCAAGGATTAACACCACATTCTTATGAGAAGCATAAAAAGTTACAAAATGAATGAGAAGAATTGGTGCTAGATGAGAGGAAATGTATTGGCATAAAAAATCACATGAGATATGGCTTAAAGGAGATTAAAATACCAAGTTTTTTCTTTTGTTGGCTCAGATAAAAAAAGAAAAGGGTGTAGTTTTTAGAATTTAGGAAAGTACATTTGGTAAGTGGTTTTCCAAGGAAGATGAGATACAAAATGAAGGGATAAAATTATTTTCAAACCTATTATCAACACGAGTAGGGAAATCAGCCCAAATTGAACAAGAGAGGGAGGATATGGTACAATCAGTTCTAACTTTAATTATTGAAGATGAAAATGTCACATTGGTGGTTGTCATTGCACCAAACGATCAAATTGTTAATGCTCGATACAATTTCCAAATTTATACAAGATCCATAGGAGGTGGTTAAGCCATGTCATGAACCCAAGCATCACGCTGCACCAAGGAGACTAAGGGACACACCATCTTGCAACAATCCTCCCCCAACACAAGTGAGGGTTTCAAACTATTAATTCCTTGATGGTTGTACTTACACCAAAAGATCGACCTATTAATTCTTGATACAATCACCATATTTATACAAGATTCATGGGAGGCAGTTAAGCCATGCCACAAACCCAAGCATCACGCTGCACCAAGGAGACCAAGGGACACACCATCTTGCAACAAAAAATTCTAGTCTCATTAAGACATTCACTTTGGATGAAGGGAAAACAATAGTTTTCTACTCAAACCAAACAAGGCCCTAGGACCAAAAGGATTTACAACAATTTTTTTCCAAAAGTGTTGGGAATTTATTGGTAATGATCTTCATAAGGCTTTGGAGGAATCTAGATCTTCAGGCTCCATGCTGAAGTAATTAAATGTAACTCATATTTCTTTATTTCCAAAGGTCAAGGACCCAAAGTATTTTTTAGACTTCTGTCCTATATCTCTTTGTAACACTGCTTACAATATTTTTACTAAAGCTATTTGCCTCCAGTTGGTGCCACTCATTCCCAAAATAATTTCAGAAGAACAAGGTGGGTTTGTACCTGGTAGGGAGATGATGGGGGGAGATTTACTGGAACACAAAGTAATCCATTTTATTTCTTCACACAATATTTCCTCTTTTATAATTAAGATAGATATGATGAAAGCTTATGATAAAGTGGATTGGTCTTTCCTGATGCAAGTGCTAAAGAAATTTGGGTTCCATAATAAGTAGTGTAAATGGATACTATCTTGTTTGACAGGAGCAAATTTTTTAGTTTTAATCAATGGAGAAACAACATGTCTCTTTAGCCCTACACAAGAAGTAAGATAAGGTGATCCATTATCGCCTTTTCTTTTTATAATACTACTTGAGGCTCTAAGCATATCAATTAAAAAATCACATATTCAGGGGTTGTGGAAAGGAATATCTATTCCGTAAATTGTTTATATGTGTTACATACTCATTGTTTGTGGATGATACAATCTTATTTGGTAAGGCCTCACTTCAAGATGCTAAACATATCGAATCCATCTTGGATAAGTATTCACTTGCCTTAGGTCAAAAAATAAATGGAGAAAGTCAAAAATCTATACTTTTAACATCAAGGTAGGTTCACATAGATAGATTGTAGGGATTTTAGGCTTTCAAATAATAGTAATCCCTTGTAAGTACCTTGGTATTCCATTCTTCATGGGTGCAAATAGGATTTCCTACTAGGACAAGATCATTCAAAGTATTTAGTCAAGGATAGCAAGTTGGAAGGGTCGTTGGTTATCATTATCAAGACAAATTCTAATGGTCAAATTAGTGCTTTCTACTATTCCCAATTATTATTTGGGAGTGTTGAAAGCTCCTGAATCGGTGCTTGTTGAAATTGAAAAGTTAATTAGAAACTTTCTATGGAAGGGAAATATAGACAACAAGAAAAATATTCCACTTATCTCATTGGAAAACATTTGTGAAGAAAAATTAAAAAGGGGTGGTGGTATACACAAACTCTCATTTAGAAATCTAGTGTTAGGGGAAAATTTAGTGTGGAATATGTATTACAAGACAAAAGAAAAGTGGTGCAAGGTCATGCAAGCCAAGTATTTGGATACAACTGATCCAAAAAGAGTCTTCACAATTTTAAATCCGCCACAAGGTTCTACAATGTGGAATTTTCTGATTACATGCAGAAAGGTAATCACCCCTTACCTGATGTGGGAAGTTCATAATGGCCATCAAGCAAATTTTTGGAAGAATTCATGGTGTGGAAATGCACCTCTATGCATATTTCAAAATCTTCAAAACATACATGATTTTCTCAGTTCAAATTGGGGGGAAAATTTAAAGATCCGTCTTCCATTCCATTTCCAAAGGATAAAAAAGAAGAGTTAAGGGGTAGATTAAGTGTTCAAGGAATGCATATGCATTAGATGAATAAGATAGAATGTTGTGGGTACCATCCAAATCAAGCTTATACATAATTAAAATGGAATACAAGATAGTAATGAGTAAGGGAGAATGTAGCAAATCACAAAGAGCCTTGTCCTTCTATTAGAATTCAACAGTGTTACCCAAGGTGAGGTGTTTGTTATGGTTGGCTTTAAAATAAATATTTTGACAAGTGATAGGCTTGCCAAGCTTGGGATTGTAGCTCAATTCAAATATGTATTTTTTGAATAGTGAATGGAGGAGGTAAATCATCTATTCATTCGTTGTCCTTTTGCATATGATTCTTGGTCATTGATTAGAAACAAATTAAATTGGTATTCACCGCTACTAAATAATTTATGGGATTTAAGTTAGAATCCTTAATATCTGAAATAACGAATGCATATGTTCATAAGGAAAAAATGTAGGTTCATTAGTCACAGATTGGGATTCAATTTTAATGCATAAATGGACCAATATTGTGCTTCCTTTCAAAGGAAGTCTACATAAAAATCCAAAGAAAAATATAGAAGTAAAATAGCTTGGATACCACCCCCAAAAGATTAATACAAACTAAATTTTGATGGAGCTTTCGTGGGAATCCAAGGATTTGAGGGGAAGGTGTGGTTATAAGGGATCATAGAGCATCTATCATTTCATCCAAATCAATAAAACTCCCAAAAGGAACTAACAACCATCCTGAATCACAAGCTCTATTGCATGGATTGCATTTGGCAATGCTTCTAAAGATCACCACCTTGGATATTGAAGGAGATTATTTAATCATTATTAATGCCTATAAAGAGAGGAAGTTGTATTGTTGGAAAATTAGATATGTACTAGAGCAAGCATGGAAGTTAATTGACAAGTTAAATTCTTCACAATTGAAATATAAATATAGGGAGGTAAATTTGTTGGAGGATAAATTAGCAAACCTTGGTTGCGATCAAATTCTAGATGAAATAGTGTATGATAATAATTCAAATAACATCATGCAAGATATAGAAGAGATTATGCAAAAGGAAATGTTAGTGTAATTTTGTCAATTTCCACGAGGAAAAGGATACTATCATAAGTCTCTACATTTGTCTAACATGTGAAGATATTAGAAAAGTAATATGACACAATATCTCATAAATAACAATGCAGTTTGCTCATGCTTCAAATGTCTATAAAAGATACATTCTTTGGTCTGACAAAAAGTAGATCTATGTGATTGCTTTCATCAATATATGTGTTGGAAATAAAATCAAGCTTACCAAAGCATTTGATGTCACAAGTGTTATCAACATATTTTCAAAAGATGTGCCATAAAGGTAATATTTGTATTAGCTAACAAGTCTTGATTTTTCCACAGGATAATTTGTTTGAAAACCTAACTTGAATTAATCATCATTATGATGATAAGATTAAGGCAATAGTTGGCACATCCAGGTATTCTTATTGCATATTTCATAATAATGATTTAACATGAGAAAACTTAAAGGAAAAAATGTTAATTGCAGTTCAATTTAGCAATTTCCTATTCTATTTAATAAGCTATGGGTTGAGTTGATATTCACTCATTCTCAATTTTCAAGGTTGCTGATATAATGGTGCCCTTTTAGTAAGGAAATTGAAGTTGACAATGTTATTCTTCATCAATGCTACCTAGTTAGGGTTTGAAATTAAAGTCTAGCAACAAAATTGAAGTCAATAGTGTTATTTTTCATCTTCACTACTAGGGCAGGGTTTGAAATTAAAGTCTCCAATAACACTCAAAGGATAAAGCTCTAATTGGTATGCTTCTTTGCGGGTAAGTTTTTAGTTTTCTCTTTTAAAGAGAAATCTAGGTTTTATCGGGGTTTCTTTCTAGCTTTTAAATAGTGGGTTGTTATTATATCAAAGTTTTTCCATTGTTGGGTTGTGGTCTTTGTGATTGGGCTATGGTTTTTTGAGTGCTATTGTGTGTTTTCCTCCTCTTCAAATGTAAGTGTTGTTATTAGTGTTTCAAGTCTATGTTGCTTGGAAGTTTCTTGTGTCAAATAAGATGCATCCCATTGCAATTTAACATCATGGAATATTGATGTAGGAGCCTCTAGTAGTGTAGGGAAATATTGCATCACCCAAAAAAAATGTTTTTCCTGAATTTATTTAGTTGTTTTGAGTCCCATGATGGAACTTAAGGGGTGTAAGATAGTCAAAAGTCAAAAATAGTGAAAAACAATCACTTAATATTTTTAGTAAGTTGGTCTAAATGAGCTCGTATGGACCTAAAAATTTACCCCAAGGAGCAAAACTGAAAAACAATTCTGGTCACAAAAGAGATGCCTCAATACCTTGCACGGTTTGGGAGATATTAAATTTTCTGTCTCGGAAAATTTCTCCAATGCAGCTTCAAACTTAGATATGAATACTTTAGAGGCCCAAAAATAGCTTGAAAGTTTGATGAACCATCCTTTCGTGGGTCCGTGCATTGTAGATCTCTTCAAGAGCTTTCCAATGATATACAATTATAGAAAATTGGACACCCAGATCAAAAGTTATGGGCCTACGAAGTTTCCTGTCTAAAAAGTGAATTTCATTAAAATTTCTTCTTAGGCTAGAAATCAAACAAGAAGACTTTTGGTGCCAAAACAAAAGGGAAATTTGAACTTTCTAGAATACTCTAGGGTGGTTATTGTGGTAAAATGAAAATGGTTAAGTGGGGGTTGTAGAAGGTGGCTCCATTAGAGAAGATTGTGGATCCACATAACATATTTTGTTTTCAGAGTTGATTTTGTTGTAATGAATCAAGCCCATGAGGCTGTAGCTTGTAAGTTTTGAATATGTAATTTCATTTCCTGAAAATAATTGAAAGTGAGTTATTGTTCTCTCATATCTTCTATGTTGGTTTCTATTATTGTAATTTGTGTGGGTTTTGGGTGTTGTGGCCCTCATCAAGTGGTATCAGAGCAAGAGTTTCTAAGCATGTAACAAAGTGTCAAACGTGAGGTAGTTGCAGTAGGACCTATGAGTGTGGGTTGAATTCAAGATTCCTCCAAGAATTTCCTAGCATGTTATAGGTAGAGGCCAAGGTGGTGGAGGAAGAGATCTACCTAGAGATGAAATCAGAGCCCTTAAAAGGAAATTAGAAACCTTGCAACAAGAGGTTTAAAGAAGAGATGTGCAATGAGAAAGAGATGATAGTGAAGATGAAACAAAAGAGGAAATGGAAGAGGGAGAGTAGGATACAATGGATCTTGGATAAAGAAGATTGTTGTGAGCGATCTCAAGCATTGGGAAGAGACCTAAAATGGAGGTTTGAACTTTCAGTGGAAGTTTGAATCCTAGAGAATTGATCAATTGGATCAATGACATGGAGGAATTTTTTGAGTTTGAGGAGATTGAAGATCCTCATAGAGTGAGGTTTGCAAAGATAAAATTGAAAGGTCATGCCAGTCTATGGTGGAAAGAGGTCCAATTAGAAAGATGAAGACAAGGGAAAGATAAAATTTATAGATGGGATGAAATTGTGTCAAAATTAAAGAAAAAATTTATTCCAGTCAATTACGAATTAGAGATACACAAGAAGATGTAGAGCTTGAGGCAGGGAGAAAAGACGGTGAAAGAATACACATAGGAATTTCACAAGGTCCTGATTTGGATAGGAAATTCTGAGGAGAATAAAGAGAAAGATGCTCATTATATTAACGGGTTGAAGCCAAGGATATAGGAAGAATTGGCACTGGTAAGAATGACCACCATTGAGGATGCTTATCAGTTTTATCTAAAGGTTGAAGAACGACTATACAAGAGGTTTGAGAACAAACAACGAGGTGGAGGCTATGGAGGAAAGATTTGTGGATGGTCATATGGAGGTTGAAATGAAGATCCAAAGAAGGGTGAAGGCTCTAGTAGAAGCTAAAACTAGAAAGGAGATAAAACCTATCATCCTCGTGATTAGAATAATGGAGACCAAAGAGGAAGAGGAAGATTTGGACAAGGATTGGGAAGAGGAGGCTTTCATGGAACCTGTTTCTAGTGCAGAGAAGAAGGAAATAGAGCCTATGCATTTCCTCAACATAAAGGAAGGAAAAATAGAAGACCTGAGGGTAATGCATGAGTTGGACATGTAGATGAAGATGTTGATTCTTCACATTTTGATGATGTAGAAATAGGAGAGGTTCTTGTCACTAGAAGAGCCTTGCTAAATGAGGAGAAGGAACCAACTCAAAGGAAGAATTTGTTTTGCACCAGATGTAAGTGTGAAGGTAAAGTTTGCAATGTTATTATTGATGGAAGTAGTACTGATAACCTTGTTTCAAAAGAGATGGTTAGTAAGTTGTAGTTGGAGAGAAGAAGAGATACAAATCCATACTTGATTGCTTGGTTGCAGAAGGACAATAAGGATTTGGTAAATGAACAATGTTTGGTAAAGTTCAAGATTGGAAATTACCATGATGAGGTATTATGTGATATTATTCCTATGGATTTTTTCATATGTTTTTAGGCAGATCATGGTAGTTTGATCGACGAGTAGTACATGATGGACATGCCGACACCTATTCTTTGAAAAAGGACAGAGTTAATCATAAGTTGAAGTTCCCTTGAAAGAGGCAAAGGAAAAGGTATGCAGTAATGCAATAATTTTTTTGGTTGATGGAAGAAAGTTCCTAGAAGGTATGAGGCATGAGCATATGCATTTTGCATTGATCCCTAGAGTTGATAAAGAGGATAATAATGAGGTACATGTAGAGGTTTCAAATATGTTGAATGAGTTTCAAGATATTGTTTCTAATAACGTACCTAGAGGTTTTACTCTAGTAAGAAATATTAGTCATC
>VDFB02314980.1:0-14166 GCA_007258455.2 Sequoia sempervirens | reverse complement strand
TCCAGTCCTTTACATGTAATCTGAGAGTTT
The DNA here is from genome assembly GCA_007258455.2 of Sequoia sempervirens. Taxonomy (NCBI): domain Eukaryota; kingdom Viridiplantae; phylum Streptophyta; class Pinopsida; order Cupressales; family Cupressaceae; genus Sequoia; species Sequoia sempervirens. The sequence continues at coordinate 14,136 of VDFB02314980.1, read as the reverse complement.
TGAAGCTTAAATGTCACAGTATATGTAGCATATTACCCAATAGCTCTATCTCACATTTCATTCATGTTGATTTAGGGAAGTTAATATTTCTCATTTACCCTTGTATCATCTCATATCTAAATAATTAGGCAACTGCTAATTAGCCTTTAAGTACATAACAATTAAAAGAAAGAAATAATTACAATTATCCTTGTGTACATTAGAACTATTAATCAAAGGCAATTAACAAACTAGCCCTAGAAAACCATGTGCGTGTTAATGTGTTTAATAACATGTATTTGTGCATAGGTGTATATGGATGCTATGAGTTGTGATTTCTACCATTGTGTAGAGCTTACTATTACTTGTACAGCCAAGCCACATTTAAGTAGAATTCATAATTCATGGCATCCAGATACACTCAAGGACAAATACAAATCAAGGTTATTGGCATCCCGATAAGAAAGATGATGAGATACATCCAATTAATGTATGTCACAACATCTTATTGAATAAAGATGATTTGGTTAGGCAAGTTACAGATGAGAATCCTTATTGGTGTGTGGCTAATGCTCTTTTTGTAGACTTGTCAAGAAAATTGCATGCCAATACTATTGGAAAATAGGTAAAATCAGATTTATTGATTGACTATGGTTGATGGATCAAATGTGTACAAGGATAGTTAAATAATTAGGCAGCTGCTAATTAGTCTTTAAGTAGATAATAATTAAAACAAAGAAATAATTACAATTATCCTTGTGTACATTTGAACTGTTGATCAAAGGCAATTAACAAAGTAGCAATAGAAAACCATGTGTGTGTTAATATGTTGGATAACATGTACTTGTGCATAGATGTTTATGGTTACTATGAATTGTGATTTCTATTTGCATGTACCTGGTTTAAACATTTAATAATTAGTGCTTGATAATGGAATGAAATGAACTTGGAAAATGGAAATAGAATGACCCCATGGAATTGGAACATCAATGTTTACATGGCTTTAACATGATAGCAGATTTGCGTCCATGAGACTTATTTGAATCTCAAACGTCATACTCTATGTGACGTATTAGATAATTGGCTTAACATGATAGCTTTCAAATAAGTTAATTCAAAGATCAATCAAGCTAATTGGCTGATGAATTAATTGTGTTCCATGGTTAGCCATAGCTAATTATTAGTCATCTTTATCCTCCAAATCAGTTAAATCAATCTTGCCTATTCACATTCACAGATACATAATCTTTCTGACCATTTTGCGTGCTTTTAATAGAATAGGAGCTTTAGAACAGGATATGTACATTCATCTAAGCATGATAAGACATGGATTTCTAACAGATATTATGGTTTGAAATGTTGTCATGAATATGCATACAAAATATGGAAGCACAAGAAAAAGATGTAAACTGTTTGACAGAATTCCTCGAAGAAATGTTGGCTCTTGGTGTGTAGTGATTGCAAATTATGCAGAGAATTATTTGTCGAAAAAGCTTTTTGCAAACTTTCAAGCAAATCAACTAAATAGCTGATCAAGTTAACTGTGAATCAAGTTACTTGACCAATCAATGAAACTAGTTTATTGATACATCAGTTTTCTTGAATAGTTAATTATAGTTAATTAAAAAACATCTTTATACACCAAATCAATTAAATCAATCATGGCCATTCATATGCAAAAAAGGAATTTCTTGTAAAGGCTTTATAGACAAGGAAGCAAATGCAGTTGCTAGGTGCAAACCGAAATTGCAAAACCTTCGCCAACATCTTCCTTTCTGTTTCTTGTGCTACAAATACTCAACAAGCTATAGCTGTCCATATTAATTGTATCCCTTCGTCTATGTTGAAGCCATCTGTTTATTCTATAGCTTTCGCTATTATTTCATGGAAGCTCAAATGTCATAGTATATGTGGCATAGCAGCTAATAAGTCCATCTCACATTTCGCTCATGACAATTTAGTTTGTCTCATCTCTCTTTGATACACTAATCAAAGTCAACTAACAAATAAGTCAATTTTACACTTGACTCATGTAAATTAAGTCAATTCTATCTTTTACTCATTAATGAAATTAACTAATCAGCTTAACAAGATAGCTTTCAAACAAGTTAGGTCAGTGATCAATCAAGTAGTTTGACTGATGAGTCAATTGAGTTCAATAGTTAATCATAGTAATAGCAAAAAAATCCTTGTTAGATGATGTCATAGTTGAATTTGCTTTTGTGTCCCTGTCTACACTTTTGCTATAGCTTGAAGCAATGATGCTTTATGGTTCAAGTATTAAGTGTAATTGGAAACCTTTCTTAATTTAAATTGATTGATTTAAATCTGTTTGTAAACCATACTTACAGTGGTTCTTTAGGCTCGACTATGTTGAAGCCATCTGTTTATTCTATAGCTTTCACTATTATTTCATGGAAGCTCAAATGTCATAGTATATGTGGCGTAGCAGCTAATAAGTCCATCTCACATTTCGCTCATGATAATTTAGTTTGTCTCATCTCTCTCTGATACACTAATCAAAGTCAATTAACAAATAAGTCAATTTTACACTTGACTCATGTAAATTAAGTCAATTCTATCTTTTACTCATTAATGAAATTAACTAATCAGCTTAACAAGATAGCTTTCAAACAAGTTAGGTCAGTGATCAATCAAGTTGTTTGACTGATGAGTCAATTGAGTTCAATAGTTAATCATAGTAATAGCAAAAAAATCCTTGTTAGATGATGTCATAGTTGAATTTGCTTTTGTGTCCCTGTCTGCACTTTTGCTATAGCTTGAAGCAATGATGCTTTATGGTTCAAGTATTAAGTGTAATTGGAAACCTTTCTTAATTTAAATTGATTGATTTAAATCTGTTTGTAAACCATACTTACAGTGGTTCTTTCGGCTCGATGCAAAACAACAATATAGTTAAAATGCATGGCGAAAGCCTGTAGAGAACCATGGTCACACTTGTGCATTTGGAATTCAAGAACCTATGATAAATAGTCTGCCAGGTTAATCTGTTTTCAATTAATACTTGTTTCTATTGAATCTAAAAAAAAACTTGCTGGTGTATTTCAGTGTTTTGACTATTAGTATCCATTACACTATCACTGTCATCCATTGCAATTATAATTTTGGGAGTTCTTTGCACAAATGTGTTTTGATGCGTTGTGAAACCCAACTTGCATTTCTGGGATAGAATGAAGCAAAAAAAATAAAAGTAGCAATTTGTTGCCTTGAGTAACTCGTCTCTTGGTGTTCATTCAACGAGCACAGGAGCTTTTGCTCTGTCACTGTAAATGTCCCCTTTGTATTGATAAAAGCTGTCAGTTTTCAAATCTATGCCTTTGCTTAAATTTATTTGTATGTGGAGTAACATTGTTTTCAAATGCATGACTGATAATAACATGTATATTAGAAAACTTTGAATCAAAATACACAAATCACTTAAAAAATAATATTTCTCTCTTTGTCTTAAGGTTCTTCATTGCTTCCTTCCTATTGGTAGATATCACAGAAAAGTTAATAGTTACCTAATTAATTAGTTATCTAATGAAACAAGGATAAATGACAAATATGGAATTGACTACTTTAACATGACTGAAATGTCACATGGACCTATTAGCTAACATGCTACATATACTGTGACTTTTGAGTGCTTAATCCTTCCACATACAAGTACAAATCACAACCCATAATTAAAATGTCCACAAGGATATTTATAATTATTTCTTTCTTTTTATTATTATGTATTTGAAGACTAGTTAACAACCACCTAATTAATTAGATATCAGATGAAAGAAGAGTAAATCAGAGCTACCAACTCCATAAAAATACCAAAGTTAACATGTGAATATCAAGGTGTCCAGATTTAATACTAATTGCATTCCCCGGAGGCCCATTTCCCTGAGGAGTTTTGTAAAACAGTTCACTTGCCTTATAAATGCTTTCGTATTTTACATGTCTACCTATGAGAACAATAACCACGACATCTAACAGAATTTAAATGCTTGCTAGTAGAAAATAGGTTTCTACTGCATTCTTTATGCTCCCATTGTTTGCATTTATGCCTACGAGGACAACAACCACGACTTTTAACATAATCCCTCTATCCTTTATGCTTTGATGACAATGGAAAAGCTCAAAGCAACACACTGTTGACTCATTGTTCAAAAGCTCTCATTATCATACACGTTGACATAATTTTGGTTCCAAAGCCCTCTTTATGGGACCACTTTGCAGTAATAAAAAATATACAAACTTTACAGGGCTCACATGCATGAAGTAAAATGGACAAGAGGATTTCTACATAGTTCCTATCAAACGCAGATGAAACCTTCGCATTTCAACAAGAAATTTGAATAGATAATACTAAAAGTAGTTTAAAAAATGAATTTATGCCTACGAGGACAACAACCATGACTTTTACCAGAATCCCTCTATCCTTTATGCTTTCATGACAACGGAAAAGCTGAAAGCAACACACTGTTGACTCATTGTTTGAAAGCTATCATTAGCAAAACTTATTTCTAAGATGACAATGAATTTAAGGCACTTGAAATAATTTTGTCTCTATAATATTGCCCACACTTATTTATCCCCAGCAGCTATGTATTGGCTTATAGGTAGATATAACAGTTGAAAATGCTATTGTAGACATATATTCACAATGTGAAAATATAGACAAGGTCCAGGAATTGGAAACAAGGAATGCATAGGAGACATAAGCTATGAAATACAATGACATGTAGCATAAACAAGTAACAGTTTAAACACCAATAATCTATGAAAAAGCTTTTATGAACGTTGATTTTTTATCAGATTACTTTTGCAAAATACACATGCACTGATGCAAAAAGGGTACCTGGTAATTTTGCTATCAATTCATATCACCCAAGAACTACTTCCGACAGAGAGACACTTCCTCCATCTATTTTAGTTTAGCAGAATCTGGTCAAGAACTTTATTTTGTTAAATGAAACAATCAGGAATTTGGAAAGCAGAAAAAACAATGGATTGTTGAGCTTTCTAATTCATCATGATTTTTCAATTTTTTTACCCCACTTTTATAGCATACTAAATAACAAGCAACTAAAAACAACATTCAGAACTCTACAATGCTCTTGTAGAATGAGAACACAAACAAGTATTCAAGGGTGCCTATGTTGTTTACTTCTGCTTCAAACTCTAAAAGAAGGCTCACACAGTCTTTGTATCTATTTGTTGTTGCAATGTGCTAAACATAAGATATCAAAAAGATTTGTCATATTGTTCCGAACTCTCAATAAAAAAAGAATCTCCATACTCTACCATCAGAGAGAATGAATTAAAGTCAAAGGAGTTTGAAATTGAAGATAACAAACCTAATAGCACTCACTTGGATAAACTGTTTTCTATAGTGTGAATTTTATTGGTTCCTAGCGTCAAGGCAGTAATACTCATGCATTCGGTTGGAATGCTTTTAACTGGCAGCATTGGGCAATCACATTTTGCCATTTAACATATTACTTATTTTTTTGTATAGTTTGAATTTGGAGAGCTATTTTATATATTTGAAAATTAGCATTTATCTATTTTTCTATTCGTCCGAGTAGCTTTATAAATCATTTTAGTTTTAAAAATTTGGGAAAATGCGAACGCATAAATTGATTCACTAAATTTAAGCAAAGGTATAGTTTAAAAGTTGGCGGCTAGAGGTACGTAGTCCATGAATGCAGGTTAAATGCATTAAAATATTAGGAAAATGTGAGCGCATAAATTGATTAAATAAATTTAAGCAAAGGCATAGTTTATAAAACTGGTGAGTCGACGTACGTAATGCATGAATATAAATTAAATGCATTAAATGGCATCTGGCTCGAGGTGAAGGCACTGGAATGGCTTGGAGGCCACACGTGGCCAGGGTACTTTGGTCATTTAATATAGAGTTAAGTCACTTGCTATGCATCTCTATTACTTTCCGTGTGTTGTTTTTGTGTTATGTAAGCGCCTGTTATGAGGAAGAGTTTGTAGCGACTGAGCAGGAGATGTTATAGCTGCAGAGTCCAGACCTAGAAACGAGTTACTTGAGGTGATAATTTGTTCATTTTCAGAGTTTCGTTACATTAAAGTGCATAATGAAGCTGTGTTTCATAGTGCTTCAGTTGGACTATCACTATCACTTTGTGCCTATTATGTCAGTGCATGTATGTATGTATGCATGTCTCTATGTACATATGCATTTATCTATGTGCATATCTATGTAAACATTTGTACATGCATATATGCATGTATGCATATGTCTCTAGATATATTTATGCATATATGTATTTATGCATATATGTATGTGTGTATAGATGCATCTATGTGTATATGCATGCATGCATATGGATGCATATATGTTTACGTCCATACATGCATTTATGTGTGTCTACATGGATGTATTTGTACATATATATACATATGTATACATATATGTGTGTGTCTATATGTCTTTTCTAGGAAAGAGTTTACAGTGATAGGGCAAAGGTTGTCATGGTTCCAAAAAAGGACACTCGTAGACAAGTTACTTCAGGCAATAAATAGTTATTTTCATCAGTTTTCTTTCATTTTAGAGTCCATAGGCAGATTGGCTTTCACAGTGCTCAGCCTACGCTAATCTTCATAGACTAGTTCCTCGGATGAGCAATTGTCTTTTGTCCAATGTACAATATGCGAGCTTAACAATAACTTGGTGCTTATGAGTCCTCTAAAGATTACATATCTTCAATTACTGCAGAACTATTCCATAGTGCAAGCTTTAGAGCCACTGTGTTGTTAGCATGCGCCATAATGGGACCTTTCGAACAATATGTGGACAGTGTGTTGAGAAGGCTTTACAAACTGTCAGGAAAATGCAATTTACAGATATAAGCCTAAACTCCACAATTGCTTTCAGCTTTCTCATTGTCATTAAAGCATAAAGGAAAGAGGATTTTTTCCAAACTTCTAATTTTTGTACTTTTACATGATAATTCACCTTATTAATTAATGAATCAAATTATCTTAATTAATTAATCTTCTTTTCTCTTCCATCATTTCATATCTAATTAATTAGGTAACTGCTAAATAGTATTTACATACATAATAATTAAAACAAAGAAACAATTATAATTATCCTTGGGCACATTTGACCCATCAATCAAAGTCAATTAATAAATCTGATTACACCTATTCACTGATAGTGTTCGCATGCAATTTCCTTGGAAAGTCTAGAAAAAGAGGATTACTCACACACCAATAAGGATTCTCATTTGTAATGTCTGTATCCAAATCATCTTCATTGAATAAGACGTTGTGGCATACATTAATTGGATGTATCTCATCATCTTTCTTATCAGGATGCCAACAACCTTGGTTTGTATTTCTCCTTGAGTGTATCTAAATGCCATGAGTTATAAATTCTACTTGCATGTGGCTTGATTGCACAAGTAATAGTAAGTGCTACATAACGGTACAAAATAAACTTATGCAAATGGAAATGAAATGACCCCATTTAGTTAGAAAATCAATATTTATCTAGCTTTCACTATTAAGTGATAGCTAGTTTGGCATTAAACAGTAGCTAGCAAAATATGTTCTATATTATAGGGTACACAAATAACAATAAGTATTTTAAAATTATAAAATGCAATTTGCATTTTAAGAAACAAAAGTTCTTACTTAGGTTCTTTCTCGTCGAAATGAATCTACATAAGAATTTTGTTTAGTTTTTATGAATAGCATAGTATATGTCACTCACTGTACTCATTTATCTAAATTGTCCTTGTGACAGGGATTGGTGCTTTTAACTGTATTTAAACAATCACGCACAAACTGCAACGTGAGGTTAGCATATTAACCTTCTCCTTTTTAAAAAAAAGAAAACAATGCAAATTTTTCCAAATATGCGCTTCTAGGAAGATTTCCCATGGTTGTAGATGAAATAGTATATGTTTTTTCAGTTTGCTCACTTCTCAATTTTGTCATTGTACTAGGAAAAATTACTTGTGCCTATAATAATAGCCAGAATTTGTACATTGCTACAAGTATACTTGACCGTTCAATAGCAGATTGCAAGGCAGCTTTCTAAATTGTCTTTCTACTTTTCTTGAAATGCAATTGAAATTCTTCAATATAATAACTGCATAAAGTTCTTTTTCATGTATTCATTTTTCCATCTTGTATTCCTCATTTCTTTGAACACAAATGATTTAAAAGGCTGCTTGCACATATACAAACAGGAAAATGCATTTTCCACAATTGCAATAGTAATTTGTCTTCGAAAAATAGAACAGGTTTTGCTTATGTGTTAATTTGTTATACTTCCTCTATACAATATCCATAGAATAGAGTGAATTGCTAGAATGCAATTTTAAAACCCTCTTTGTAGTTTCAAATAGCCTATAGAGTCATAAGTCTTTGTTTTATGTCAACTGGTTTTTACCTATATGCATTTAAGGCAATTTTGTTCATAAGACTACTTATATTTGTGGCAAGTTGCTATGCACTGTGCAAGTGAACGTATGTTTAATCTTCCTGTATTGCAAAAAAAGACCACAAAGTTAATTTCAAAAGCTAACATGGCACATGAGAAAAATGAATGATGTACTACGTTACTCATAGACATGACGCAATATTTTTCCATGGTCTTGTTTACATGCAAAATGACATTAACCACTTTTTTTTTTTGCTCACATTGCCAATTTCACTATATGCTTTAAACCTCTTAAGTAAGAGAAAACTAAGGAAAGAAACTATTTATTGCCTCAAGTAACTCATTTCTGGTTCTGGACACTGTAACTATAACAAAATCTGCTCAATCGCTGTAAACTCTCCTAGAACAAAGACTTGTAGAATAGAAAAACAATTTGCGCAAAGTAATAGTCATGCTTAACAAGTGACTTAAGTCTATAACAAATGAACAAAGCAGCCTGGCTATACATGTCCACCAAGCCATTCCAGCAATTTTTCATCCACCTACATGTTATTCAATGCATTTACTTTGCATTTATGCACTGTGTGCCTGTACCTCTGAGTTTTAATCTCTTTTTTTAATTATTTAAACGATCTATGCCTTCGCTTTTGCTCAATGGACCTATGCCTTTGCATTTTCCTCAAATTTTAAAAACACAAATGATTTTTAAAGCTATTCCCATAAATAAGAAAAGCCATAGATCTTCTTTGATCAAACAATTCCTTTGCATTTCCCTGATTTTCTTAAAACAGACATGATTTGTGAAACTATTCTCTACATGCCACTTAATTCATGGTTATGTAAATAGCTTTTAAAATCATTTTCTCTTTGAGAAAATCAGTCACTTAGAAATACATAGAAACAAAGGAATCCAATTACACAAAACATTTAAAGACCATAGACTGAGATTGACAATGTGAGCAAAAAAGATTCTTATCCACCATTTGTTGCATGTAAACAAAGCTACCTGAAAATATTGTTTTGTGTTTGTGGCATTGAAAGTATACATCATGCATTGTACTCATTTATCCAATTTTCAATGTAACAGGAATAAGTACATACAATCCTGGTGGGGGACAGTGGATGACAAGGTCAGGTTGAAGAATTAATACTATTTTTCCCTTGTGCTTCTAAAAAATTGTTTGTTGTATAATATGTCACGTAGGCTTCTGCTACTACTCAAGATCCATTTTCCAACATATATAGAGATTATTATCTTCCAAGATGCTCGACAACATGGCTAATACTATAGAATGCTATTGAGTACAAGCACATAGGCGACAATGTAAAAAACTATAGATTTTGTAATCTAGATGATAGCATTTGATGCTATTCATACATAGCATCTACTATTCTCAAACACATTAGGATACAAAAGAAACAAAGAAAATGATAGACGTTGACACCTATGAATTGACAAAGCGCCCCCAAATATCAAACATTGACTACGCGCTTAAGAGAGAGGGACTTTGCAGATTAAGTACTTTTGCATATAATGTTGGTGATTGTTTGTTTGACTCATTACAACTACTGCTTAACAATCGCTACACATCAATTCAACTACGAAATGGAGCTATAGATTACTTATTGAGTTTCCTTCAAAACAAGGACAAAGAAGCAATAAGATCGTACAACTATGAACTAAACCCTGATACTCTATATACATTGCACAAAGTACATGATCCACAAACATATTTCTGCAGAATGCGATTATCTACAAAGCCACAGGAAAATTGCACTGAAAGTGGATTGTGGGGTGACTTATTCTGCATTCACTGGATATCCAAATGGTTGAATATACAAATATGCCTTTGGTCAAGAACAACAGCAAGAAGGTACTTACAGTTCAATAGTTCTGATTACACAGAATCAGTCTCTATACTATTTCATGACATGAATTCTTTAAGTGGACACTTTGAACCATTGTTAAAAATTGAAACACAAAACGTAACTTCAAAACAGCCCATAGGTTCACATGAAATTAAAAAACTGTGCACAAAGTATCCTCGAATATCAAACATTGACAATGTCCTTAGAGCTGAAGGCCTTTGTAGATTAAGCACATTTGCATACAATGCTGGCGATTGTTTGTTTGACTCGCTTCAAGTACTACTTAACAATCAGTACACCTCAACTCAATTACGCAATGGAGCTATAGATCATTTCCTAACTTGCCTTCAAAATAAGGACAAAGAAGCAATTAAATCATATAACAATGAACTAAATCCTAATACTCTATATACATTGCACAAAGTACATGATCAAGAAACATACTTCCGCAAAATGCGATTGTCTGCAAGACCATGCACATACCATAGTGAATGTGGATTGTGGGGTGACTTGTTCTACATTCACTGGATATCCAAATGGTTGAAAATACAAATAAGCCTCTGGTCATTGACAACATCAAGAAAGTACTTAGATTTCAATGATTCTGGATATACAAAATCAGTCTCTATACTGTTCCATGATACAAACCCTCTGGCTGGACATTTTGAGCTGCTTCTAAGAATCAAAGCCCAAAATCTAACTCACCAATGCTCAACAAGCTTACTCCAACTTAAAAAGTTGATCAGAAGTGGTCCACAATACAAAATTACTTACTTGACCAAGACACATGCTTTGCCAAAAAACAAGAAGAATTTGATACCATTTGTCACAGCAAACAATTTTAAACATAAATCAACAATAAGACTTAATCACCTGAAGAACTTGATTAGAAAAGAAAAACAAAAAGAAAGTGTACCTACCAGTCCAAAGAAGAAAAAAAACAATGACACCAATAGAAATTTATAAAACAGCAATACAAGATACACCAAAATACCCATGTGCAATTTGCCAAGTGCTCTGTTTGAACAAGGACATTAGGACATTCAAAGAAAAACAAAAACAACTATACTGTAAGCTACTACAATCAGATTCCTTACCATTCACAAATTTTATATGCCATGTATGCTACCTTGCATTGAAACAGTCCACTATTCCAAAGTATGCTACGCCACAGAAAATAAGAACTAATAGACCATTGTGCTATGTGCAAAATTTAACTCAGCTAGAAGAACGACTTGTCTCACTTAGAATTGCATTTGCACAGATTTGGGAACTAGGGTTCAAAAGGTCTCAAATAGGCCTAACAGGTTCTATTATAAATGTTCCTATTGACATGAACATTGTACAAAGAGCATTACCACAATCAACTAACAACACACAAACAATTGTTGTTTAGTTGAAAAGGCGCTTACAATACAAAAATGCATTTCAAAAAGGCATGGTGCGCCCAAATGTCATCATGCAAGCTTTGACTCAATTAACAAGGACACCATTAAACAAAATGCACACAGTCCACATAAACCAAGATTGGCAAGAAGTTCTCCAATGTACTGAAGAAAACAAAGACAATAGTCCACAAAATACAAGTGAAATAGAAACAGATAGTGAAATGGAAAATGAAAACCCATCAGAAACATTGATACATGGATTTACCGAGTCTAGAAGTATCCATAACATGGAGGACAAGATTATTGAAATTGCACCTGCAGAGGACAAGTATCCAATTGGAATATTTAAGGACATCTATGCTGAAGAAATGAATTTCCCAACTTTATTCTTTGGCAAACCACGTGATAATGACATTGTAAAAAACTTTACATATCAGAAAATAGTATGCTGGGAGCTCTTACATTCACAAAGACACTTTGCATATCATACAACAAACATTTTTTTCAAAGCTATAAAGGTACTAATACAACAAGTACTATCTACAATGACAATAAGAATCCGAAAAGGCCAGTTAAAAGGGTGAAAGCTATTTGCAAAAGATGTTAAACACAAACCAAATCTAGAAAAAATTCTTAAATCAAATATTGGATATGTTGATTTCAAAAGAATAAGAATCTCTCCAGACTATTCACAACAACTTAAGAAAAATGTATTTGCTATGATTCGACAACTAGGACCACCGACATTTTTCATCACTTTCTCTAGTGCTGAGCAAAATTAGGATCCACTAATTCAAACATTACAAGAGCTACACAATCTACACCAATCAGCACAAAACCATCAAGAATCTAATCATCCAACATATATTGACAAATTTGAACTAATCAAGAAAGATCATCCTTGTGCCGTTACTATAAACATAGAATACAAATGCAATAAAAAAATTGATACCTGAGATGACTCTTTCTTTGGAAATGTCATTGATTACTTCTCAGTCACTGAGTTCCAAAATTGAGGAAATGAACATGATCATTTCCTCATATGGGTTAAAAATGCACCAATCTACACATAAAATAACAACACGTACATCATAGCTTTTGTTGATAAGTATATTACTTGCGACACCGAAAATTTGGAACCTCCTTTGGCAATGCTACATAGACACCATCATACAAAGAAATGCAAGAGATCAAGAAAACAACTTTGTAGATACAATTTCCCTTTCCACCAATGCAAAAAAGTCAGCTATACTTTTTACCATTACTCCGAAGTAGAGCCGATAGCGCAAATACCATTGACATCTTAAAAACTCAAAAGCAAACTATGGTAGAAACATTCACTTTTCAAATGTTCTTAAAGAGGTTAAGCTTAGCGGCTTGATGAATACATTGAAGCTTTGAGCTCAACGATGAAACAGGCCCTCTTTTGGCTTTTTACAAAGAAAACCATCACAAATATGGAACAATAGTTTTTTAAGGAAAATTCCAGATCTTTGGAAGGCTAATACAGATGCACAATTTGTCCTCAATGCATATGCTGCTGCAATGTATTGTAGCTCATATATTGCAAAAGTAGACAAGTCGATGACATATGCATTCAACAGAATACGTACAGACCACAAGCAAGACAATATTGATGCAATACAAATGGTAAGTAAACTTGGAAATGCCATGCTTAACTTGCAACAAATGTCATCACAACAAGCTACACATATTGTTTTGTCATTGCCATTAAATTATAGTTCAAGAAAATGTATATTCATTGATACACGATCTGACAATGATTGCACATTTATACTAAAATCTGTTAAACAATTGAGCAATGAGCCAAACGAATCAGAAAACGTTCTTGCGAAATCTATTATAGACTACTATTTAAAACATCCTGAAACAATGGTGGACATATGTCTTGCAAAATTTGTTTCAAGATACAACAAATATGGTGCTACAATTGAACCAAAGGCCAAACCAAATGTGGTACGGTTTATCAATTTCAACAAACACTTTGATATAGAGAATCATTGTAGAGAGCAATTGGTTCTCTATGTTCCATTTACCATTACTGAGCATACACTCAAACAAAACTTTTACTCTTGGGAACATGCATACATGTACCATGGACAAACCATTCAAACAAATAGTGCAAAGTTCATCCATAGCACAAACTCCGCATGGGGTGACATTGACAAAGCTATAAATGATCTTCAGTCTCTTGAAGATGAAAAGCTCATTGACCTACCAGTGCAAGCAAAGCTTCGCAAAAAACAACTATATGACATACAAACAAACCTTCCAAACATAGGTCGTTCTAACCCAAATACCATGCATTCCAATGGATTTGAAATTACAAAGCACCCACAGATTATAGACAACAATGAATACTATAAGTTAAGACGAATGTTAAATAAAGAACAACAAGCAATTGTTAGAGATGTTCTCATAAAAAAGATGAAAAATCCACAAAAGCCATTGCAC
>VDFB02314976.1:0-11706 GCA_007258455.2 Sequoia sempervirens | reverse complement strand
AAATTTCTCCAATGCTACAGAATCCCAATTGATCTTGCAGCTACCCTGCGTCTCTTCTTTCAAATCATGAAGAACGAAGCTGAAACAATGAGGGATTTTGTTTATCATTTCAATTTATCTCTTCGAAAGATTCCTACCCCAAAAAATCCCAGTGCAGAGATCTAGTACCATATATTCATTTCTGCTATGGAACCAGACATACAATTAATTTTGAAAAGAGAAAAAAATCAAGTGATCAAGCAAGCTCAACTGCAGGCAGTGAAGGCTGAAGATGATTTTATCATTGTAGGTAAGTGGAAACTAGGTTCAAGTATAAAGCTTGAAACCATCTATAAGAAACTTCCTAAGCTTCAGGTTAAATATCTCATTACTATAGAAAACATGAATTTAACAATTCTCGATAACATGCAGTAGCCTAGTGGAGGACAAGATCAACTCTGTAGTGATTCGGCCTTGAATTTATATACCTCCTTCGAAATCGAAAGTGATTGCAGTTCATCTATTGATGATGAAGATGATGAGCTATAGGAAAGGTCATCGTTAGCTTCACCCCCTCCTTTTGATAAACTCTCTCTTTTTGAAGCTAGTTCGAATGGTTTGGCATTGACTTATCTTCTTACTATGGAATATGAAGTTTTCCTCTTTAAAGAAATGGATAAAATAGACATATGTTTAAGTTTGGAAGGAAACGATGGTTCTAGGAATGATGATTTTTAGGAGAAAGAATTGTGGTCAATTCATCCTAACCCTCTCTTTAATTTTAATGAATTCAAAATGCATGATAACCCTCTTTTCACAAACTCATAAAATCAATTAATGTTAGAGGAGGAATGTTGTTTATCAAGAGTTGAGGTTGATCTTGACCAAAGGAAAGATGAGGAAAATACTAATCTCTCATTGAAGGAAGATGCGATCAATGTTCAATCAAAAGTGGAAAATATACCAATTCATGCTCTGTATCGGCCTATAAAGGCATTTACCATTCACAAAGATGATTAGACTGAGAGAAGATATGATGAGGACAAGGATAATATTGTTTCTAGTAGTAATTTTCCAGAGACTGGGAAAGATTTTGGGGGATGCAAGATCAAAGTAAAATTTGAAACTCGAGATACCAACAAGTTATTGGAAAAATTGGCATCCACTTTTGAGGATGCTAATATGCATTGTGCAGCTGAGGGTGAAAATAAAAATCAGCTCCGAGAGGTAACTGAATTCTCAAACATCTTCTCTTCCAATTTGCTATCTTTCTATGAGGTGTCTAAGTTTGCTGATGAAATTCTTGAAGGAAAGGCAATAGTAAATGAGGTAATTGATCATTTCATATTTGAATCTCCTCATCTTGAAGAGAATATTATACAAGATTCAAATGTTTTAGAACAATTATTTGAGTCAATACATGGTATGGATGAAATTGAAGAAGGGATTGTGATAGATGAATCATCAATTGAATCTAATGATTCTTCTACTGGACATACTACAAAGTAGGGTTTTAAACTTTTAAACAATGCAATTTCTTCCAATGCAGTGACCAAGAATTTCCTTTATCTCATAGTTTGTATGTGGAATGTCCAATTCGAGGGTTGGTTTCCTTTTATTTGGAAAATCAAGTGCAACATAGTATTACAATTGACATTGCATAGACAAATTTTGGTGATTTATGCAAGGAAATGCTGGTATGAGTCATTTAATTGTTGAATTATACAATGAGGGATGGATTTTTGAGCATTAGACTTTATCTAGAAAGTCTCTATAGGGTGTTGGTTTTATGTATTTGATGGCAACAGTCACAATTTGGTGATTGGTTGTGCACAAAATTTTCAGTCACCCAACATTGTTTCACACAGGAAACTACTTCTCCCAGCCCGTTAATGGATTTGCATGTTTATCTTGGAATAATTTGAGGTAGGGTCTTCCTAGTGTGTACATAGTTGGAATTTTGATGTGTTGGTAGTTTAGGTGATTTCTTCCCTTGCTTTGTTCCATTTTTTTCTTGCTTCTACTCTTCCTTCTCCATGCTCCTTGACTCTATGCCCAATGGAAAGGAAGGGGTCCATGCTCATGATATTGGGTTCATTACTTCATCCTTTGCAGTCCTTGTCCCCAACCAGAGCCACTATTACCCGTAAAGTTTTCCTTAACTTATTTTCGGGATGCTATCTTTCTTCTGCCTAAGTCTTATACACAATTCATGTTCAGGCAATCTTTTGTTATTCCTCTCAAACTTGGGCACAATTTTTGTATGTTCATCGAACCTCTTGTTTTACCACCTATATTATTTATCCTTCATTGGGAAGTGTTTTCTCACCAGGTTTAAAATTTCCATTTTCTCCAAAAGTGGATGTACAAATATTGGAAAATTGATTGATGGGTCATGTGTCAGAATTTAGAAAATTCACCTGCAAGTTATGCCTCGAATGACATTCTTTAGGTTATCTCGAACCTAGGTGGGGTTTTATTAAGTTCTTTGAACCACCAATTTTACTGCCCAAGAAGATTTTTGGTGGTTAATCCAATTATAGCCAGTCTAATTACTTAACTAATGCATTATACCAAAGGGAAGCCAACATTTTCCAAGCATGATATGGATAGGAAACAAATGAAGCCATACATGTAAAAAACACAAGTAGCATCAAAAAGAGATATTTTATTTATATATGTAAAAAAATTTACATTGTAATGGCATAGCCAAAAACTACTTTGTTTGATTACAAAATTTATATGGAAAACACAAAAAGAGCCAAAAGAAAGAGACATTTAATTTCAGGTGCACAAAGCAAACATCAGGACATGGACACCCTCAATGACAATCTACAGACGTTCAATTTGAGCTAGAGACAACAAATTTTCATGTGACTTGAGGAATTGCACAATATTCCCATGTCATTCCTCACCACTCTCGTGTGCAGTAGAGCCACATCCTCCTCCAGAGTCTAATCTTGAATAGTAGACACAATGAAAATAATGTCAGCCATTAATCCAGTTCGAGGATAATAGTTGATTCCATTAATTATGACTTTTACGCAATGGTGGAATTCGGGTTTCACCAGGCGCTCCAGTGCTCTCACACCTTAGTCCTAATGGCCAGAAGTCCTGATGACTGTATAGATGAAGTGCTCCAGCATAGTTGTGTTACGCACATGGGCATGGCTCAGAAACTCCTCGCCAAGGATGCTTTAGAGCACTTCTTCGTCCACCTTGCTTTGCACTACAAAGACTTCTTTCAGCTGGTCCGAAGTGTGCTTGAATAGTGGACTACACTCGATTTCCTCCAGGAAAATGTAGTCATTAACATAATTTCCATCACTCTGAGATCTCGCCATATTGGATGCAATTGTTTGAGGAAGAAAGGTGACACTGGTTGAATTTATATATTTTTGGTTAGACATGGGTGCATTCTTTTGAGCTTGATAAGATGTTAATTTAATTTGCATTTATGACTGGCTTGCATCGCTTTGAATTACAAATTCCCATCAAGCAATTCACACGTACCACCACTTGATATTCTTATGTGTTGCATTGATGGTTGGTGAAATGATTGGTCCTTTGGCGGCTACTGTTGGGGTTATGATTAGTTTTCTTTGTTGATACCTATTCCTTTGTAAAATTCAATTATTCTGACCAACTCCCCGACAAGCATTTGGAATACAAGAAGTTGCTACTTTATTAATGGCTTTGGTGCCTATCCGGTCGATTTAGCCATATTATAAATTTGAAGTTAAAAAGGATGAGGGGGACTTTTATCTTTTTTTTTGGATACACCTAGGAGTGTTATCGAAAAGGAATAACATTTATTACAAATTGTAATAATTTGTAATCTGTGTGTTTTGAATTAAATGATGCTTGGTATGCTTATGTTGGTATTATGTGTATGATATAGCTGTGTCTCCTTTGAAAGATGAGCTATATGTCATTCATTTATTGCAGTTTAGTTTACTTTCATTAGTTGGATTTGATAGTCATGAGTTTTCAATCTTTGCGTTGATTATAAATGGTTGTGACCTCTGCTTCCGCATTAGTTTCATATTTATGAGCTAGTGTTAGTCACCTTTTCTTCTCTTTGGTTAAAAGCACACCCTTTTTCTTTAAGTTAGAATAATTCATCAAAAATCTAGTGAGGGAGTTGTACCTCAACAAAATTTAGAGAAAATCGACAAATGCAATTGTGGACTTTTCAAAGTTGTTACAATATTTCAATTGGTGTTGAATCTGGGTCAGCATTCATTGTTTAATATATCTATCAAGATCCATTTCATTCGCTAATATATTTTTGGTGACTCCATTGGGGATGAATTAGCTCAAAAATATGACAACTATCATCACATCATGCAGCAAGATGGTAATTCCTCATAATAATGTATTTCATATTTTGCAGCTAGACTTAGATTGGCTCATAGCAAAGCAATAAGACATCATATCACAATTAAATATACTCTCATGGAGATATAGGAGGAATGCATCAGATTATATGCGAGCAAATTTTTTTCTTGGAGGAAGAGGAGGAATGGGCCTAGTGACCACCCATTCTTGTGATTGAACGACCTCCAAGGATGATATTCAAATAGTATGATGAACCTCCTCATCATCATAATCATCATCCAAATCCACCACTATGTCAACCAACGGACCCACCTACATATCGGCCTCAAAATCCACCTCCAGCTCGTCTACCACAATAATTTTCTTTCCTTAATTTTACTCCATGTGAGTTGGTGACTCTATTTGTTTGTTTATGGCTTCAAATCTCTTGTTCAATCATGTTGGCCCCCTTGCTTTATCAAAATATAATGATCTACCTCAAGGTTCCCATAAGGGGTTCCCTAAATTATCTAGTCAGAATGAACAAGATCCCCAGGACCATGTTATGGCTATGATGGTTGTAAGTGCAATTTTAGGAATTTGGGATGGAGATGTGTATGTAGGGATTTTTATTGACATTCTGATTGAAAAATTGATAGGATGGTACAAAGGGCTTGAAAAAGGGAGCATTACTGGATGGCATGTTCTTAAGATAAAATTTCTCCAATGCTATGGAATCCCAATTGATATTGCTGCTACCCTACGTCTCTTCTTTCAAATCATGAAGAATGAAGCTGAAACAATGAGGAATTTTTTTTATCATTTCAATTAGTCTCTTCAAAATATTCCTACCACAGAAAAACCCAGTGCAGAGATCTAGTGCCATATATTCATTTCTACTTTGAAACCGAACATACAATTAATTCTCAAAAGATAAAATTCAAGGGATCGAGCAAGCTCAGCTGCAGGTAGTGAAGGTTGAAGATGATTTTATCACTATAGGTAAGTGGAAACTAGGTTCAAGTATGAAGCTCGAAACCAGCTATAAGACACTTCCTAAGCTTTTGGTTAAATGTCGCCCTATTATAGAAAACATGAATTTCACAATTCTCGATAACATGCAACAACCTAGTCAAGGACAAGATCAACTCTATAGTGATTTGATCTTGAATTTATATACCTCCTTTGAAATTGAAGGTGATTGTAGTTCGTCTAATGATGATGAAGATGATGAGCTGTAGGAACTTAGGTCATTGTTAGCTTCACCCCTTCCTTCTGATAAAATATCTCTTTCTAAGGCTAGTTTGAATGGTTTGGCATTGAATTCTCTTCTTACTCTGGAATATGAAGTTTTCCTCTTTAAAGAAATGGAGAATAAAGACATATGTTTAAGTTTGGAAGGAAACAATGGTTCTAGGAATGATGATTTTCAAAAGAAAGAATTGTGGTCAATTTATCCTAACCCTCTCTTTAATTTTAATGAATTTGAAATGCATGATAATCCTCTTTTCACAAACTCATAAAATCAATTAATGTTAGAGGAGGAATGTTGTTTATGAAGGGCTAAGGTTGATCATGACCAAAGGAAAGATGAGGAAAATACTAATCTCTCACTGAAGGAAGATGAGATCAATGTTCAATCAGAAGTGGAAAACAAAGCAATTCCTGCTTTGTATCAGTCTATAAAGGCAATTACCCTTCATAAAGATGATCAGACTGAGAGAAGATACGATGAGGAAAAGGATAATATTGTTTCTAGTAGTAATTTTCCAGAGATGGGGAAAACTTTTGGGGGATGCAAGATCAAAGTAAAATTTGAAACTCGAGATACCAACAAGTTATTGGAAAAAGTGGCATCCACTTTTGAGGATGCTAATACACATTGTGTAGCTGGGGGTGAAAATAAAAATCAGCTAGACGAGAGGTAACTGAATTCTCAGACATCTTCTCTTCTAGTTTGCTATCTGACTATGAGGTGCCTAAGTTTTGTTGATGAAATTCTTGAAGGCAAGGCAACAATAAATGAGGTCATTCATCATTCCATTTCTGAATCTCCTCATCTTGAAGAGAATATTATACAAGATTCAAATGTTTGAGAACAATTATTTGAGTCAATACATGGTATGGATGAAATTGAAGAAGGGATTGTGATAGATTAATCAATAATTGAATCTAATGAGTCTTTTGTTGCACATACTACAAATTGGGGTCCTAAAATTTTAAAAAATTTAATTGCTTCCACATGCAGTGACCAAGAATTTTCTTTATCTCATAGTTTGTATGTGGTATGTCCAATTGGAGGGCTAGTTTCCTTTTATTCAGAAAATCAAAGTATTACAAATGACATTGCACAGACAAATTCTGGTGATTTTATGGAAGGAAATGCTGGTATGAGTCATTTGATTGATGAATTATACAATGAGGGATGGATTTTTGAGCATAAGAATTTATCTAGAAAGTCTTTACAAGGTGTTGTTTTTATGTATTTGATGGCAATAGTCGCAATTTGGTTGTTCATTTTGCAAACAATTTTGAATCACCCAACATTGTTTGGCACATGCAACTACTTCTCCCAACCAATTAAGGGGTTTGCATGATTATCTTGGAATACTTTGAGGTAGGGTCTTCCTAGCATGTACATAGTTGGAATTTTGTTGTGCTAGTAGTTTAGGTTCTTTCTTCACTTAATTTGTTCCATTTTTGGCTTGCTTCTACTCTTCCTTCTCAATGCTCCATGACTTTGTGCCCAATGGAAAGGACTAGTCCATGCTCATGATTCTAGGTTTATTACTTCATCCTTTGCAGTCCTTGTCCCTAACCAGAGCCACTATTACCCATAAAGTTTTCCTTAACTTCTTTTTGAGATGTTATCTTTCTTCCCACCTAAGTCCTATACACAATTCATGATCAGGTAGTCTTTTGTTATTCCTCTCTAACTTGGGAAGGTTTTTTGCATGGTCGTTGAACCTCTTGTTTTACCACCTATATTATTTATCCTTCATTAGGTAGTGTTTTCTCATCAGGTTTGAATTTTCTCTTTTCACTGAAAGTGGATGTACGAATATTGGAAAATTGATTGATGGGTCATGTGTCAGAATTTAGAAACATCACATGCAAGTTATCCCTTGGATGAAATTCTTTAGGCTATCTTGAACCTAGGAAGGGTTTTATTAAGTTTTGTGAACCACCAATTTTTCCACCCAAAAGAGTTTTAGTGGTTAACCCAATTATAGCCAGTCTGATTACTTAACTAATACATTATACAAAAGGGAAGCTAGCATTTTCCAAGCATGATATGAATAGGAAAAAAATGAAGCCATACATGTAAAAAACACAAGTAGAATAAAAAAGAGATATATTATTTATATATGTAAATTTTTTTCCATTGTACTGGAATAGCCAAAAACTGCTTGGTTCAATTACAAAATTCAAATGACAGACAAAAAAAGAGCCAAAAGAAAGAGACATTTCATTTCAGGTGCACAAAATAAACATTAGGACACAGACGCCCTCAGTGACAATCTGTAGATGTTCGATTTGAATTGGTGACAACAAATTTTCATGTGATTGAAGGAATTGAACCAACAGTCCCATATCATTCCTCACCACTCCCGTGTATAGTAGAGCCACGACCTCCTCCAGAGTATCATCTTGAATAGCATACGTAATGTAGATAGTGTTAGCTATTAATCCATTTTAGGGATAATAGCTGAGCCCATCAATTGCCACCTTTACGCGATTATGGAATTCAGGTTTCACCAGATGCTTCAATGCTCTCTTGCCCCAATCCTGACGGCCATAAGTCCTAATGACTTTATATATGAAGCGCTCAAACATAGTTGTGTTATGCACATGGGTCTAGCTTAGAAATGCCTCACCAAGGATGCTTCAGAGAACTTCTTCCTTCACCTCGCACTGCACTAGGGAGACTTCTTTCAACTAGTTTGAATTGTGCCTGAATAGTGGACTACACTCGATTTCCTCCAAGACAATGTAGTCATTAGCAGAATTTCCATCACTCTGAGAGCTCGCCATATTGGATGCAATTAATTGAGGAAGAAAGGTGACACTGGTTGAATTTATAGATTTTTGGTCAGACATGGGTGCATTCTTCTAAGCTTGATAAGATGTTAATTTAATTCACATTTATGACTAGCTTGCGTCGCTTTGAGTTACAAATTTTCATCAAGAAGATCAAACGTATCATTGCTTGATACTATTATGCATTGCATTGATGGTTGGTGAAATGATTGGTCCTTTGGCAGCTATTGTTGGGGTTATGATCAGTTTTCTTTGTTGATACCTATTCCTCTATAAAATTTGACTATTCTGACCAACTCCCCAGGAAGCATTTGGAATACAAGAAGTTGCTACTTTATTAATGGCTTTGGCACCTATCCAATGGATTTAGCCATATTATAAATTTGAAGTTAAAAAGGATGAGGGGGACTTTTATCTTTTCTTTTTTAATACACCTAGGGGTGTTATTGAGAAGGAATAACATTTACTGCAAATTGTAATAGTTTGTAATCAATGTGTTCTATATTAAATGATGCTTGGTATGCTGATGTTGGTATTATGTGTATGATATAGTTGTGTCTCCTTTGAAAGATGAGCTATATGTCATTCATTTATTGTAGTCTAGTTTACTTTCACTAGTTGGATTTGATAGTCATGAGTTTTCAATCTTTGTGTTGATTATAAATGGTTGTGACCTTTGCTTCTGTGTTAGTTTCATATTTATGAGCTAGCGTTAGTCACCTTTTCTACTTTATGGTAAAAATCACACCTATTTTCTTTAAGTTAGATTAATTCATTGAAAATCTAGTGAGGGAGTTGTACCTCGACAAAATTCAAAGAAAAACCCACAAATGCAATTGTGGACTTTTCAAAGTTGTTAGCGAATTTCAATTGGTGTTGAATTTGGGTCAAGTGTCATTGTTTAATATATCTATCAAGAGCCATTCCATTCAATAATAGATTTTTTGTGACTCCACTGGGGATGAATTACCTAGAAAATTTGACAACGACCATCATGTCATGCAACAAGATGGTACTTCCTCATAATAATGTATTTCTTGTTTTACAACTAGACTTAGATTGGCTCGAAGCAGAGCAAGAAGACATCATATCACAAATAAATACACTCCATGGAGATATATGACGAATGTGACAGATTATATGTGAGAAAATTTTATCTTGGAGGAAAAGGAGGAACTGGCCCAATGACCACCTGTGCCTATGATTGGATGACCCCCAAGGCTGATATTTGAATACTACAACAACCATCCTTGTCATCATAATCGTCAGCCAAATCCAGCACTATGTCAACCACGAGACCCACCTACATATCGGCCTCAGAATCCACC
Source organism: Sequoia sempervirens (assembly GCA_007258455.2). NCBI lineage: Eukaryota > Viridiplantae > Streptophyta > Pinopsida > Cupressales > Cupressaceae > Sequoia > Sequoia sempervirens. Next base: position 2,038 of record VDFB02314976.1, on the reverse strand, counting down.
TTTGGCTCATCTACCACAATAATTTTCTTTCCTTAATTTTACTCCATGTGATTTGGTGACTCTTTCTATTTGTTTATGGCTTCAAATCTTTGGTGCAATCAAGTTGGCCCCCTTTCTTTATCACAATATCATGATCTACCTCAAGGTTCAAGGAAGGGGTTCCATAAATTATTTGGTCAGAATGAATAAGATCCCGATGACCATATTTTGTCTATGATGGCTGTAAGTGCAATTTTAGAAATTAAGGATGAAGATGTCTTTGTAAGGATTTTTATTGACAGTCTAATTGAAAAAGAGTTAGAATGGTACAGAGGGCTTGAAAAAGGGGGCATTACTGAATGGCATGTTCTTAAGAAAAAATATCTCCAACACTACGAAATCCTAATTGATATTGCAGCTACATTGCATCTCTTCTTTCAAATCATGAAGAACGAAGCTGAAACAATGAGTTATTTTTTTATCATTTCAATTGGTCTCTTAGAAAGATTCTTGCCCCAAAAAATCCTAGTGTAGAGATCGAGTGCCATATATTCATTTCTACTCAGGAACCAAACATACAATTAATTCTCAAAAGAGATAAAATTCAACAGATCGAGCAAGCTCAGCTAGAGGCAGCAAAGGTTGAAGATGATTTTATCACCATAGGTAAGTGGAGACTAGGTTCAAGTATGAAGCTCAAAAATAGCTATAAGACACTTCCTAATATTTCGGTTAAATGTCACCCTACTGTAGAAAACATGAATTTAACAATTCTCAATAACATGCAACAACCTAGTGGAGGACAAGATCAGCTCTATAGTGATCTGACCTTGAATTTATATACCTCCTTTGAAATTGAAAGTGATTGAAGTTCGTCTATTGATGATGAAGATGATGAGCTACATGAAAGGTCATCATTATCTTCACCCCCTCCTTCTGATAAACTCTCTTTCTAAGGCTAGTTCAAATAGTTTGACATTGACTTCTCTTCTTGCTCTGGAATATGAAGTTTTCCTCTTTAAAGAAATGGAGAATAAAGACATGTTTAAGTTTGGAAGGAAAAGATGGTTCTATCCTAACCCTCTCTTTAATTTTAATGAATTTAAAATGCATGATAACCCTCTTTTCTCAAACTCATAAAATCAATTAATGTTAGAGGAGGAATGTTGTTTATCAAGGGTTGAGGTTGATCATGACCAAAGGAAAGATGAGGAAAAAACTAATCTCTCACTGAAGGAAGATGAGATCAATGTTCAATCAAAAGTGGAAAATAGACCAATTCCTGCTCTGTATCAGCTTATAAAGGCAATTACCCTTCATAAAGATGATTAAACTGAGAGAAGATATGATGAGGACAAGGATAATATTGTTTCTAGTAGTAATTTTCTAGAGAATGGGAAAAATTTTGGGGGATGCAAGATCAAAGTAAAATTTGAAACTCGAGATACCAACAATTTATTGGAAAAATTGGCATCCACTTTTGAGGATGCTAATATGAATTATGTAGCTGAGGGTGAAAATAAAAAATCAGCTCCGAGAGTTAACTGAATTCTCAGACACCTTCTCTTCCAGTTTGCTATCTGACTATGCGGTTTCTAAGTTTGCTAATGAAATTCTTGAAGGCAAGGTAATAGTAAATGAGGTAATTGATCATTCCATTTTTGAATCTCCTCATCTTGAAGAGAATATTATACAAGATTCAAATGTTTTAGAACAATTATTTGAGTCAATACATGGTATGGATGAAATTGAAGAAGGGATTGTGATAGATGAATCATCAATTGAATCTAATGATTCTTCTACTGGACATACTACAAATTAGGGTTTTAAACTTTTAAACAATGCAATTTCTTCCACATGCAGTGACCAAGAATTTCCTTTATCTCATAGTTTGTATGTGGGATGTCCAATTCAAGGGATGGTTTCCTTTTACTCGGAAAATCAAGTGCAACATAACATTACAACTAAAATTGCATAGACAAATTTTGGTGATTTTATGCAAGGAAATTTTGGTATGAGTCATTTGATTGCTGAAGTATACAATAAGGGATGGATTTTT
>VDFB02314975.1:0-22536 GCA_007258455.2 Sequoia sempervirens | reverse complement strand
AAAGTTGGAATCCCTTTGAATTCATAGCAAATGTTCAGGGGATATCTACAGATTTGCATTTGTCCATGCATTCTACAGAAGAATGCAATATGCCCACAACAGTTTCCAAAACACATGAATAATGTAATGTGATAGTAGAAGCCTTGAAGTCTAATGAGGTACTCATGTTCTCCATAGAGGAGAACAATGAGTCAACATTTTTTAAGGAGACTCAAGTTGAAGATTCAAAGGAAGAATTTTTGGAAACAAGAGTTGACATGGAGATGCATGAAGCGGCCATAAGTGCAAATCCAAATGAAGAAGAAGTTCGGTTAATACCAGTTCAACTAGTAAATTGCTTCTTCACAATTCCGGAGAATGTTGGTTTGAAAAACAAGCCAAAGAGGAGAAAGAGAAAGAGGAAGCTGAAATCTCTTCCCACTTAAAAACTGATTTGACCGACTCCCTTGAATCATGTGTTGAAGACAACACGAAAGGTGAAGCTACTAGTAGTTATAAGGCAGATTTCTCTTCACCTGAAGCCAAGCTAAGGAATTGGAAGGCACTATGGACAAGATGATGAAGAGTATCCATCACATGCATGCCAAGTTGAGTACAGCTCAAACGATTTTTGAAATCTTTATCCATCAAAGTTGCACTACATCACCTTAGCCAGCATATGGAGATTGCAGTTCAAGTTCACAAATTGCTGAAAAGGGAATTCAAGTTCTATCAAAGCTTGATGAAATTCATCGGCATGTAAAAAATTTGATTTATGATGTGCCAAGAGGGGAAGATGTATGTTGCATTTCCATTACTGATATGAAGTCCATTAAGTTTGCCTTGCACATCATTCGTGATAAAGACAAAGTGACCAAAATTGCTAACAAGGCATTGGAGTGGAACAAGCTTACTAGAACCAAGTTGCAGGAAGTGCACGAGGCTTTAATTGAAGCAAAGAATTAGATTTTTGTTGTTCAATATTCATGGGAGCAAGAAAACAAAGGGAGAGCTAAAGAGATTCAAAAAATTCTTAATGGGCTTGATCTCATACAAGAAACATTTGACTTGGAACGCTGCCCTGATAGACAAGAGCATTTAAATTCTCATCAACAAGTCTTTAAGGCCTTTGATAATCCACTATTTGAAGTGGGTACTAATGCGCTTCACACAAATCCTTTGTTTTTTGAACAAAGAGGAAATTTCTTCAGAAATTACTGAAGGAGGAAATTTTAATTTGTCTTTCAATAATGGAGAGGTGGTACGTGAGTTACATGAAGAGGAATCTACTACTGCTCCTAGTACATCCATTCAGCAAGGAATGGAAACTCAAGGATCACAAAGAAATGAAGACATTCTTTTTTATCATCAACAAAGAGTAGATTGGCGTATTGATGAGGATTTTATTCATTATTTGATGAGGATGCTTCTGAGGTTCTTATCAGATTTTATTATGTCACCATCTTCTCTCAAAGTAATTGATTTCAGAATTGAATTTGATGAAGGATTCATGGAATGTTTCCGGCAATTTATGATACAAGATTTTGGATTCAATTTCTTCAACGAACATAAGTTTGTTGAATACTTCTTGAAACTAGATGGAACAGGCAAATTAGAGGATTCATGTGAGAATAGTACTCTGTCTGAGAAGTGGTTCTTTAGTGTTGATGGTTTGGGATCCTGGCGTTACTTGGCAAGAAGGAAATATTGAAAATTCTAAAAAGGATAAACCAGCACATTATATTCAGAATGTAGTTGTGATCATTTGCTCTTGTGTTGGGAAATGTCTCTAGTTGAAAATCAGTATTTGGGACCCCAAGTATACTCTTATAAAGAATGGTATGCATAAAAAAGAAGGTTGCTTGGAGAGATAAGTGTCAAAATTTCAGTTCTATGATTGCTGCTACCTTCTTTTTCTATCATTGGTTCATTATTTTTTATCATAAATTGGTATTCGGGGAAGGTAATGTGATCAAAGGATGGTTTGTGGTGGCGTTGGGGCCTTTACTAAAGGTGCCACCAGCCTTGTTCATGAGCAGTTATGCCAATTTTGATGAGAAATTCTTATGTTGCAGCTGCTATTTACCTTCTTGGATGCTGATTTTCCGAAAATCAAATCCCAAGATGATTATTTCAGACCTGTCAAGTAGCCGGTTAATTTATTTTCAGGTCTCTCTGTCTCCTATTTGGACTGAATTTCTGCCTTGAATGAGCAAGGGAATGATTCAATGTAGTCAAAATTCATATATGGGTTGTTTTTTTGATGATTCAAAGTGGATTTCTTGATATCATCTCGTACATTATTGTTTGGAGCAGCAAGCTATTAGCTGGTTTGATTCATCAATTTGAGACTCTTGATGTGAGATATGTGAAGATTTCTTGGAGTTCTTTCAATGATATCAGTTTGCTTCGAAGGAGGCACTGTACATCCTTATGGATTTATAAGGGTGTGAGAATAGAATTTTTGCAAAGATTTTCTATTTGCCTTACAAAGATTCTTCAAGGAGTCACATTTGTTGTTGTGACTCAGTTTGATGCTTTGGGAAACAATGTTGATAAGGTGTTGTTGCAGTTGATCAGAATATTCTTCTATGAGCATTACAACATGTTATTCATCAGCAAGGTTGTTTTTGGTTCCACAAAGTTTTCTTGGCAAGTGATGCTACAGGATTATGTTTTCAGTTTTGATCACCTCCCTCTTCCCTTCTTTCTCCTTCCTTCTTTTTTGGTTCTCCATCTCCCTTACCCTCTAGGTGCTCCTTTTGTGTCACCTCCCTTTTGTTTCGGTTTTGATCTCCCTTGTTTTGCTTTCTCTCTCCTTTTCTCTTCTTTCATTTATTTAGTGGTTCATTTGTCTTTTTCAATTTTTTGCTTTTATTCTTATGCCTTTTTTTGTGTCTATCCTCGTAATGCTTCATTTTAATTTCCTTTCTTGTCTATTTTTGTTTTGGCTTGTTCTTTTATATTTTCTTCTTTCATTCTCTTATTTTTTTGTTTATTTTCTCCTATTTATCTTTGCTCTTAACTTTTGTTTATTTTTGCTTTTTAATTTTAACCTTTCCCCCCCTCTTGTTGTTCTCTTATTTATGTGTGTGTGTGTGTGTATATATATATATATATATATAGATGCTTTATTTGCTTGTGTTCTTGTCCTTTCCTTTGTTCTTACACATTTTTTCATTTTTATTTTATTGTTTATTTTTCTTGTTTGTAATTTCTTTTATAATTATCTCCCCCCCTCTTTATATGGTTCTTCTATTTTTCCCTTTTATTTACTTTTTGTTGGTTTATTTTCTTGCTTATTCTTTTTTGTCCTTTATGTTATTTTGTTCTTTCTTCTTTTAGCTTATTTTTGTTCCTTCGTTTATAGTTTTTTTTAGGTTGTTTTTATTTCCTTCAAGTTCTCTTATTTTAATGTTTTTTCTTTTGTGTCCCTCCTTTTTAATCTTTTCCTTTGCTTCTCTTTTATTTGTTTATTTTTCCTTTTGCTTCTTTTTGTTCTTATTTATTTTCTTATTTCGCTTTTTCAAAATTTTAAATTTATGCTTGATTGTTTTCCTTTGTTCTTCTTGTGTTCTTATTTTCTATTTTATTCATTCATTGTTTATGTTCTTTTTATGTCCTGTTTATTTGTTCCTAATTTTTCTATTTAAGCTCCTTTTCTTGGCCCTTCCTTTTGATGTTCTTGCTCTATTTAATGTATATTTTCAATTTAATTGCTTTTGTTTGGTTTCTAATTTCTTTTTCCTTTCTTTTCTTTCTATTTCCTTGTTTTTCCTTACATTTTTCCTCTTAATGGTCTTTATTTTTCTAATAGTTAATTTCCTATTGTTTGCTTATTTCAAAAATAAATTGCTTATTGTCATTTTCTCTTTATTCCTCCTTTTTCCTCTCTCACCTTTCCACCCCACCCTTTATTAGGCTCTATTTGCACTCCTTTCTTTCTATTATTCCTCTTCCTGATGATGGATCACTAAGTGTGATCCGAAACGTCAACACAAAAACATACATAGTTGAATCCAAAAGCTTTCATAAACAATGCTCAAAATATGGTTAAATGCATTTGGACACACTTACTATTTTTAGCAGTATGCTATTTTTAGCACGTTTTCAGCGAGCCAGTTCAGAGGCTAATTCAGACAAGTCAGTTTGAGCAGTTTTGGTCCTCGGCACTTCTAAGCTATTTTTGGCAAGTCTTCAGCTTGAGATGGGCATCTCCTTTGTTGAGGTAAAATATTTTATAAAGTGAAATAATATTAAGGCTTGGTGGACGCCTTAAGGAGAAATAAGTGATTTTTATCAATATATTTCACTTTATACTTTGGATGCCTAACTTTGAAGATTATTTGGAATTTTAATAAAGTTTATTTGTCTTCATGTGATGGATGACTTGGGAAAGAGGTGAAATGAAATGTAATTTGGAGAATATTGCAAAGTGAATTTGAATTTGGTTTAGGCATCCAACTTGGAGGGAGTTTGAAATATGAATTTGGAGACAAAAGGCTATAAATAAGAGTGTTGGGTTCTTTGTTTCTTATCCATGAAGAAAATACAACGAAGTGCTGCCGAAATGGTGTTGGAACTGCTTCAAGGAATGCATACCTCCTAGCTACTCTTGGTTTCTTGCTTGAAAGATAGCATCTAGCTGAGATTGAAAGATTGTTCTTTACACTGAAGAACAAATAGAGCAATATGGAGAAGTTTTGTATTGATGTTTTCTGAGTTTTTGGTGTGTTTCAAGTTGCTGGTTTTGGTGTGGCTGTAGGAGGTTTTCAATCATATCTCTTTAGGCGATTTTTGTTTGGTTCTGGGTATTGGCCCTTTCACTTTCTAGGCCCTAGGCGCCCCTTTGAGCAAAGTTTGGTAATTTTTAATGAAGTTTCTGATTTTTCCTTGAAGGTTGACCCTCTAGGGAGGCCGTACCATGCTAGGAAGGGCATTGGGATTCGTGCTTCATGTAATATCTCATGTTGATGCAATTTTAGAGTCACAACTTGGTCGCCATCTCTCCTGGAGTCCTTTGCATTTTGTTTCATGTCATTTGGGGGGATATTGAGTGAGTTGGGAGCATTTTGGGGTGTTTACTAGTTTCTGGTTTGCATTTTCAGTTTGCTGGTTTAGTATATCAGATTGTCTGAAGTTGGAGTTTTGGGTTGGGTTTTCATATCTGGAGAGTCCTTTAAGTTTGGAGGACAAATAATATCATTTGCAGCTTCTTGGACAGCTTTATCTATTGGTTTCTTGTAGATTGCACTCATATTGTAACACTGAATCAGTAGTACTGATCAGCTCATTTATATTTCTGCAATTTCTATTGTAATTCCCATGATTGTGGAAGAGACAGGCCTTGCAGTCTTTACTTTCCGCATTTCTTTACTGTATTGCCCGTTGAACAAGCAAAAGGGGTCAGCAAGCCACACAATCTTTACTTTCCTTGCACTTTGTAATCATCATAATGTTGATCGGCTGAGCCGTCAATCTACTCCCGCTAAATAAGTGGTTGACTTGCATAAACTTTACTTTCCAACATTGTACTTCTTTTAGTTTTGGATACTAATGACCCTTGACGTCATATGCTCACACCTTGCCCAACATTGGGATCCTAGTGTACATTCTTGGCGTATGGTTACTTTCATTAGCTGGTTTGATTTTGGCTAACGCTGACAAGTGCCATTGTTGAAGTGTTGCTGCAAAAAAGTAAAAAAAAAATCAAGGGGGTATATTTCAATAGAGTTCTGCCTTTCTCAAATCCGGTGTAGGAAATTTCTATTACGGTTTCTCTATTATGAAATCGTGCATTTTCATATTAGGGCACAGTTTAATTATGTTAATTAAAACAATTCAATTCCAATCAATTTCCAAGGCTCTAAAGGATCAGATCAAGGTCTAACTGACTCGCCCTCATGGTTGAAAATCAATCTAGTCATCTTTTTTATTTGCATCCTAATGTTCTCTTGAAAAATGATTGATGTTAGCATTCTATGCATTAGACCTAGGATCCCTTTTTCATCAAAACACTATGTAATGCACTAATAAATTTCTAACATAGCTTAAGTACTGACATAGGAGCTTTTAATGTTAACCCACCCTTCAATGAAAAAAAAATCTTTGGATGTCGGATTCTGTGATCTCTCTCTCTCTCTCTCTCTCTCTCTCTATATATATATATATATATATATCTGACTTTCTGTACCTCTGGAATCAAAGGAAACAAACAGGAACAGCAAATTGGAAAGTAATTGCAACAGGTTATAGACAGTAAACTACTGAAAACATTTGCAGCATTGAACAGCCACTATGGAGCATTGAATTGTAGGAACAGTATGTATTCTGCCGGTAACAATGAGTAATAGAAGCATACAGCATTAAATGAATCCCCAACCTGATTTGTTTTCCTGATGGTGCTAGATTCAGTACTAATATGTCAATCTGGAGTTCATTTATCAGTATTGCATTGATGCGAGTTGACTCCAGTGATGCAAATAGGATGGACAACCAACCCTAGATTGAAAGCATGCAAAATGGGAGAGGGGTTGGCTGATATATGTAGATAGAATGCGGCACTACTCAATCTGTCTCTGTACCCTAGTATGATCTGCAATAGGTGTCAGACCCCTTCCAAAACCAGTGCAGCACCTCCCAAATACAGTCACCAAGCAGAAACCGGACACAATTAGAATGGTCAGCAAGAATGGTGTCTACAAAAGGTGTGATCTGCAACAATACAGCCCTTGACCAGTCACCTTAATGTTGGGTTGATTATATATCAGCAACCAGTGAATCTATGGCAGGCCTAAGTGCTAATTCCACTGGGTGGAATAATAGCTTGCCGTTCTAAAAACCTATGCAAAATAATTTCTGGATGCTTTTTGTTGCTAGCACCCTCTCTGTAGAGTTGTCTCTGCAATCTGCAACCCAGAATGATGTAGATCTGCCTTAGGAATGGATCTCTCACTGCTGCAAAATATGGCACCAGAACCTAGTCACAAACCCTAAAAAAAGTTGGTGTTCAGCTCTCCAAAAATGACAGTGCCACTCCTAGATTTCCTTGGATAATGATGGTGATCCCTCCTCATATGGTGCTTGGGTGAAATAATGATGCTGATCACCTACTGTGCTTTAGAATGGCGGCTTATGAATTGCTTCATATTTCAATTTGCCTAAACCTGGAAATATCATAACAAATTCTGATTTAGTTCACCATGCAACCCCTGATAGAGAATTTCCAATGCAAGAGGTAACGGTTTCGTCCTAAGTTCCTAACCTCTGAGATTTGTAGTCAAGGAGGTTTCCTCCCTAGATGCAACTCAACTGGAACTTAAATGCTGAATGTCAAAAAATATGAAAATTGGATGATCAAAAAATTGCCAGGTGCCCTCTTTAAATACCTATTCCAATTTGGACCCCTGGGTCGTATTCCGCCCCCACCCCCCCACACACCCGCCCCCCCAATATGTCAAAATTATTTTATTTAAATTTTATCTATATATATTTATTTATTTTAGCTAGTGGCTGAAAACATTTTTTTCGATAATATTAATATATTTTAATTTGGGAAAAGGAACATGACTGTTTCCACCAATAATGCATCCTTACAACGTGATCAATAAATGTGCATACAAAATGTCCATGAACAATGAGCCTATAAACAAATGTCCTGCTACACCCTTATTTCACAAAGAGAATCTAATTCTTTTCATCCACTCTTATAAATTGGCTCTAATATATGTTGTATGGGATGTGATACAAGCATTCCAAATCCCCCTTTTATAAAAAGGTGTTTGTATTGTTTTCCAAACACTTATTACCTTATAACTCCAAACTTTTAGCTAGCTCAAGTGAGCAACAAACTAGATGTGGCAAATATGGCTTTGAGAAAAGCGCTTCACCATTGTAAACACCTCAAGAGAGAAACTAGGTGGTTATTTTTAAGGGAATGCACTGATAAAAACTCAGGAACAAGGTAACTCATCGGTCTTTCTTAACTTTTTTTGTTTCATTGTCGCCATGCCATGGAGCATTGGTAAGCAAGGTATCAAAAACAAAACTAACCCAATGGGCCAATTCCTCTCCTACATAAAAAAAGATAATAAGTATACACTATCAAGTGCCATTCTAGAAAAGCTAGATCTTCTAACTACTAGGGCTTGCAATCTTTCATTTTAACTCGGTAGATAAATATATGTCATAATGACACAATTGTTGCATAAATGGCAATTGATATGGCAAAAGAACTCTAGAGCCACCATTATCTTTTCTTCAATCTTTGTCGGCTTCTACATGCAAGTTCTATGGCTTTTTTATTCCATTGAGACATTTCATGATTGACCAACTCATAGTATTAGAGTTTATCACGTAACCTTGAAATGTCAGTATTTTTATTATCAACCTGCACATTCATCTAATTTTCTGATTCTGCTCTTATTGACATGAACAAAGAATCCATAGGTTCATTTCAAAGGGTTCCATACACAATTACAAATACTCCTCAAAACACTTCAACCATCTAAATGTACAACTTTATTTTTAAAATTTTTTATTTTTCCAATATGAAAATGAACAAAATGGAGCAAAAACAATGAAAAGAGAGAACAAGATGGAGAGAGGAGAGAAACCAAATGCAGATAGATGATGAATATCAAAAAATTTGCATGTCATCTACACTACACATATGTTGACAAAATGTGATGGTGGTCGGACAAAACAATGGTTGTTGCACAGGGTATTTACCACATCACTGTCGCATTGATTACTTTGAAGAAGGAATGACAATCAAATGAAAGGAAAACAGAGAGGTCCAAAAAACCCACTCTAATACCATATTGAAATTGCAGCAACAAAGGAGAGACAAAGGCTCCAACACCACAATGCGTCATTCATCTTCAATATTTACTAATACATTCAATTGGCTTTATTAATCCTTTCAACCTACTAGCTACCCAAACCACCTAACAACTAATAACTAATCTATATTTAATAAATTAATATTAATATGTTAATTCATTATTGATTATATCACACATAAATATTATTCTATGTCATACACTAATAAATTCCTAACGAAAAGTTTCACCAATGCCTATCCCCTCAACCTAGGAATATCCTTTTGCAACGAATCTTGCCTTGTAATTTTCAATATCGCCATCCAAAACCTTTTTTTTTGAATACTCATTTACATCCAATAGGTTTTCTTCCATTTAGCAATAGTACTAAGCCCCATGTGCCATTATTCTTCAATACAACCATTTTCTCATCCATAATTACCATCCAAGTCTCAAAATCACCCATATCCATCACCTCCTTCACGATTATAGGCTCATCAATATTAGTAAGAAATGAATAAATAAATCTCCAAACGAGAGGATTATATGTCTAGTAGTGGACCTCCTCAACAATTGAGGTGGATGTTCTACCTCATCTTCAAAACTATCTAAACTATATGAGATCCCATCCTCTTTAGGTCCTTCATGAGCTTTGGGTTCAAACTTATTGATCTTTGGGGATATTGAACCACATATTTCTTCCCATCCTTTTCAAGCTACAACGTTGTGGCAAAATACTTAATCTCTCTTAAAATAACAATTTTGTTGTACAAAACTTTTTTGGCCATAAAGTCCCAAAGCTTGTACCCTATCACACTAAAAACATAATTAATTAAGATACATCTCACTATCTTTTCTCCAACTTTCACCACTTCTCCCCAAGCACGTGTTCATATGCCTCACAACCAAAACTCTAAAATGTAATGAGAATTTTTTGCTTGTCGATGGCTCCATAGGAGTCTTGTCAACAAGAGTTGATGTAGGAGACATGTTGATTAAATTTTATATTTTTGAGTTTTTAACAATGAAGCATATGTTCATGTTCCTAAGGAAAAATGCTCTAAGCTTGATTTCAAGGGTGACAAGTGTGTTTTTGTGGGTTGCGGCAACAAGATTAAAGCCTACAAATTTTGGAATCATCTAGCAATGAAAAGGTTATATTCTAAGGATGTTATTTTTAAAGAGATTAGGAAATTTAAAAATAATGAATACCTCATGTAAAGCCTGACAAAACAATGCATTTTGATATTAAGATTGACAAACGAGAAGATGCACACATAGAACAATAACAAGATGGAAAAAATGAGGAGGGCGAAGGTTTAGATTCAAGTTCAAATGAGGACAACAAGAGCCTCTTGTTACACCTCTTTGAAGATCCATGAGGCATCATAATCCAATTGAAAGGTATAGCCATTTTGATTATAATTGTGTATTTGCTTTATTGTGTACTTATAACAAACCTAGAACTATGAAGGAAGCTTTGTCTTCATATTAGCATGAGTCTTGGTTCAAGACCATGAACGAAAAAATAAAAACCTTAGAAAATGTGAAACATGGGATCTAATGAAGTTGCTTGAAGGGAGGAAAGCCATTAGCCGTAAATGGGTATTTAAAAAGAAATTCAAAGCAAATGGTAAGTCGAAATGGTACAAGAATTGGTTGTGACAAAAGGTTACTCCTAGGTTGATGTAGTGGATTTTGGTGAGATTTTTTCTCCCATGGCTAAACTAACCACTATTAGATTCCTTTTATCTATTGTTGTTGTTTTCAATTTCAAGGTAGAGCAAATAGATGTTATAATAGCTTTTTTACAAGGGGATCTTGATGAGGAAATAAATATAAAAGAGCCTCATAATTTTGTGATGAAGAGATAGGAACACTTGGTTTGTAGGTTAAGAGATCTTGTATGGTTTGAAGCAGCCACCAAGAACGTGGTATCAGAAATTTGATGTTTTTGTATTGGATCATGACTTTATTATAATTGATTATTAGTTACTAATCATTGTCCTATATGTTGATGATATGTTATTTATTGAAAATGATAAGGAGATGATTAGGGAACTCAAGTGGCAACTATTTGGTACATTTGACATGAAAAATTTAGGGGCTGCAAAATATATCTTGGGTATGGAAATCAACAGGATCAAGTTAACAAAAATGTTATGGTTAAATCAAGAGAAGTATATTGACCCTATTTTATAGCGTTTTTACATGCATAATTGTAGACCAGCTGGTATTTTCTTTCTAGTTGGCACTAGCCTATCTCTAGATCAATCATCTAAAACTGATGATGAACTTGAAGAAATATAAATTCCATACACAAATGTTATAGGAAGCCTTAGGTATGTCATAGCCTATACAAGATCTAACATTGCCCAAGCAATGGGAATTCTTAGTATGTTTATGGCAAATCCTTGTCATGAACATTGACATATGTAAAAAGAGTTTTTAGATATCTGCATGAGACTTATGACCATTGCATTTGTTCTCATGGATCTAATGATGTGGGCAGGATGGTTGATTTGCAGACCTTTGTTAATTCAGATTGGGTTGATGATCTAGATTGCAAGAGTCCACACGCAGTTATGCTTTTACTTTGTTTGGAGGAGCAATTAGTTGGATGAGCAAACGACATGCTACAATCATGTTGCCAACTACAAAAGTAGATAATGTGATTGTGACACATGCTTGTAAAGGGGAAGTGTGGTTAGAGAAATTGTGTTTAGGTATTGGCTTTTAGTGTAAATAGCTAAGGATTAGATGCAACAACCAAAGTGCCATCTATTTAGTTAATAACCCAATGTATCATGCTCACACGAAGCATATTGGTGTTCAATATCACTTTGTTTGAGAAATAGTTAAGAGTGGTAGAGTCATGTTATAAAAAGCAGACACCTTAGAGAATGTTGCAAAATGTCTCACAAAGCTAGTGAGCATGGAGAAGTTCAGTTGGTATAAAGAGGCCATGGCCCTCGTGTCTTCTAGAACTTGATTTGATATTCTTGTAAAATTTCTATTATGTTCCTTTTATGCTCTTGCAAGGTGTTTGACAAGCGGGAGAATGTTAAGGTGTCTCAACTTTGCAATCCTAATGTTCATGTCTTGATATTTTGTATGTATTACTATTTCATCTTTTGTGTCTTTTGTCTCCACTAGGGAAAGTTGGTGTCACATTTTGGAGTGGCATGACTTTCATCTTCTAGTGGATATTTTCCTCACATGAGAATGTTAACATCTACTTGAGTTTTGTCTTATTTAGACTTGTGTTAGCATCTTGAAAGGTCTGTTTAAGAGCATCTTGACTAGTCTTGTGGGGGTTACATATGATAAGTTCTTATGATGTGTAGGAGCATGTAAGAGGGAGGCTACACTGGAATCTTGACTAACCTTATGATAGTGTTAGACACGTCATGAAGCATTTAATGCATGGAAGAATAAGGACAAATTGAATGCTCACATCTGGGTAGGCAAATATTCTATGTAATGACATTATGAAAACATGTAAGGAATATGCTATTAATAGCTAGGGGCATCTTAGACCAAGGGAGTCGTTGGGTTTTGAATCCAACCAATTTGGGCACCATACCTCTCTTTGGCTTATAACTGGTTTGCAAAACCATTCCATGGTTTTTATTTGTAATTCTTCTATAAATTGGAGTTTGATCTAGAAGGTTGCACATGTTGATTTGCAAGTTGTAGTAGTAACAAAAGTGCTGCAAGAATTCAGCGAGAGAAGTTGTATTGGTGTAAGTCATTTAAAGAATTAATACACACTTTAGATTTCCTTGTGAGGAGTTTTTTCCTGCAAGGGTTTCTCCACGCATATCTTTTAAGTTTGCAACATACTTTCATTTGTTAGCTATATCCTATTTCAACATCTCTAAAATTGTCTCACAAAGTCTAGCAAAGACTCAGAGGTTTTATTGAGGAAACCCTTACAAAACTTCCAAGAAAATGGCACACTCTGCACCTAAGGGCATATTTTCTTAATCTATCTCCTCTAATCTTTCCCTAATTTTTTATTTAATCAACAAGAATGTAGGAGAGGTTTTTTAAAGATCAATGAGCGCACAAAGTCTAGCAAAGACAGTTTTATGAATGTGGTTAAAAAATTTGAACACAACTGATCTCTCAAGCTGCTACCTATTTGATCAAATATTTCAGGTTTCCAAAGGAGCCCATTTAATGAGATCCAAACAAGGTACTTCAAACAATCTCTCTTTTTGGGGGCGCTATCACCAATCTCACTCCAATAAACCCTGCCCTCCCTGTGAGCCATGGACCACCCTGAAATACTTCAAGTATTAGCAAAATCAAAGATAACTAGAAAAAAGCCTTTGAGAGATTCTGGATTAGTCTTTCCTTGCTGGCTGAGAGAAAGAAAGTCCCAATTGTGGGCAAACAATTTCTCTAGATCCGCACTATGCAGCCAAAATTATGTGAATTTGCAGAACTAAATCCTACATTCTTCTCATTTTAAGTTCCACATCCTAGTCCACTAGGTTGATAACTGAAATTTACTCTGCAGATGGAGTGATAGATTGTGATGAAAATAGCAAGCCAGAAGGAGAAGCTCCACTTTACGCATTCCTTTGCTAGTTTCATTTTCTGGTCCATGCCTTCACAATCTTTGTCCACATTTCCTGATCCTGCTCCATTTCTATAACTTCGTAACCGAATAAGAAAACTAGTATCTTGATATTTATTCCTTTGTTTAATGCTTGTAGTTTTGTATCATATTTTATACTATTTAAAAATACTAATATATTCTTCAGAATGCCTAGTCTTTCAAAATTAATCAACGGCATGAAGAAGATTAATGAGATTCTTAATCATAATTATAGGCAACAAGGACATGAAGTTCAGCAGGTTAACCAACAGAATGATCGAGGCACAAAACTGGATCAAAAAGAGACAACATTAGTATTTAACTTATTAAAAATATCAAAACAAAAGATTAGACATATTCAAATGGAACAAGTGCCAAATGGCACATAAGTGATACCAAAATAGAGAGCAGTCAAATCAGACAAGCAAGTGATAACTGGCACATATCTGTAATGTCCCCATTTTTGCCCTACACTCTTCATTTGGATTTAGCCTATTTCCCGGAACTGTGAGGGCTGTCGAGGAAAATTAGGGCTCTTTCGGAGCATCAGCCATTCTGAGAGTTGTTGTGCGACTGATTATACAGCTCACTATTTTAGCAAGTCTATCTTTATCCTGCCTAGCAAACCAATCCTCAGCTTCAATGTTCGGCCATTTTATGTTGTTTGATGTGAACTTACTATTTATAGTACGGCTATTTTTAGTAGTCTAATTCTTATGTGAGACTAATGCTAATTCAACTCTCAAGTCATTTCATATCCAATTTGGCTTTACATCCATGGATTGCTTTATAGCTTCTAGTCATTTTATAAGCTGAAATTCCCATGCCTAGAATGACTACCGCTGTTGTTTAAAAGGGGGGGTCATTATAATAATGGTGGTTTAATGAATTATTAAATGCTTTATTGTTGCAAAGTGAAGTTGGATGCCTAAAAGAGGTTGATTAATATTTTATTATTTCAAAAAGTGAAATGCTTAAAGTGGCGTCCCTTTTGGAAGTTGAAGTGATTCAACTTCTTGGAATTTGAAGAGTCTCTTGTTGCTTCATTTGCCAATTGAAACTTATATATTGCTGTTGTTTGAAGAGCTAATCATCTTTGGGAAATATTGTAAAGTTACGTCACGGGCCTTGGAACTTAACCGCCATGCAAAAGCCAGCAATTTGACCTACCTCTTGGGCCTAAAACTATGGTTCCCTAGATGGTGGATTGAGAGTGCGTTTCATCCAGAAGTGTACATTGAGCCTCAAAGTTGAAGATTTTGTAGTTTTTGATAATAATATTCAGAATTGTGTTTGCTAGTCATATCATGGCTGAAGGAGGTTTTCATTAACAGCTTCTTTGCAGATTTTATGCAAGCCAGTAGTTCTGCACTGGCGGATTCTCGCCACACTCTGGAGTCCACAGCCAGCCGAAGTCGAGCTGCCTCACTGTAGAGTCGAGTCCAGGAGAGTCCTGGGTCGAAACTCGGGAGTCCAACCTCAGGACTCGGAGAGTCCTGAGGTCAGACTCGGGAGTCCCAACTCAGGACTCTCCTGTGTGGCTGGGAGTCCAAAGGGGTTAAAAAGAGTCTTGAGGTTGGACTCGGGAGTCCCAACCTAGAACTCTCCTGTGTAGCTGGGAGTCAAAAGGGGTTAAAAACCCATGTTTTTTTTAACTTTTTCTTTCATTTTAACAATCAAGTTTGTGAAATAGAGGTCTGCAAATTGAATTGGGGTTGAAAGAAGCCAAGATTATATGTAAACATTTATAATCTTATGATGTTATTAAGAATTGAAAACCATGAGTATTTGATGACTATGAACACTAAATTTCAACATTTGAAAGTGTTTGATGACGGTAATATTTGAATATGAGTGTTTGATAATCAAATTGCGCCTTATGTTCCCTAAATGCATTACTTGTTCTTTTTTTTTGTAAAACTACGCTTTTTTTTTTGCCGAAGTCCTGCAGTCTTCTTTTTCCAGTCTCCGTGTTTATCCCGAGTCCGAAGCTTCTTTAATGAGGTCCGCGGGCTTTAGTCCAGTTTTCCAACCATGCTTCTGGGAATTGAAGAAATTGATTCCTAGTGCATGGGCACCCCTTCCCACAGAAGATCAGAATTTAATTTGAAGAATTTTGAGAGTTTTTATCATTTTGGAGTTGCTGGTTTGTCTACAGCTGAAAGTGTTTTTTGTTAACAGCTTTTTGAGCAAATTAAATATCATTCTGGGTATGTTTGCAAAGTGGTTCTAGACCCAAGGCGACCCCTTCCACAAGAGATTGGAATTTATTTTCAAGTCTTTGATTTTTATTTGCTAAATCGCCTTCTCAAGAGTCATACCATGTTGGGAGCATTGGGAATTGTGCAAGTAAATTAATGGTTTCTTTTTGAAGCTGTTTCATCATCATGACATGGGCATCTATCCTCCAGAGGTTCATTGCAATTGATTTCACTCCACCTGGAGGTAAATTGATAAAGTTAAGTGTGCATTCTTAATACGTATAAAATTTGTTGGTCTGATTCTCCTGCTGCTAAATACTGTTCCATTAATGAATTTATTAAATAATTGTGTTGCTGGTTTGAGCTTCAATCTTCATCTTATATCATTGTAAATGTTATGTAGCGATAATTTAAATTGCTAATGTTCTTGGTGATTATCTATTCTATTTGCAGTCGTTTCTTTGTAAAGCTAGTTAGTAGTACTTAACAACCTCTTCCTTTACTAAGGTTTATATCTGTTTCATAATTCCTGCCAATTGAGACGGTTGAGTTTTAGAATAAACATATATCTTGTTTGTAGTTTCCCCCCTCATTATAAGTGGTTGTGTGGACAGTATTCCCCCCACGTTAATAAATGGAAGAGTGGATTTAAAGGTTGGCTTGCCGCCTAATAATTGTTGTAAATTCACCCACTGAATAAGTGGAGTATTCCCACCGCTTGTG
This sequence comes from Sequoia sempervirens, assembly GCA_007258455.2. Lineage (NCBI taxonomy): Eukaryota > Viridiplantae > Streptophyta > Pinopsida > Cupressales > Cupressaceae > Sequoia > Sequoia sempervirens. The sequence goes on along the minus strand of VDFB02314975.1, from coordinate 6,202 downwards.
GATGCCTGCACCAGCAGATGAATTGTACTTTCAACTTTGTTTATGCTTAACGATCCTCTGACCATATGCTATCACCTTGCCCACATTGGGATCTTGGTGAACATTAGAGTTATCTCTTTGTTGTTGGTTTTATATTTTAAAGTCATAACGCTAATCGTTACTTGGTTGTCGATTTGACCATTAACTGGAAAATTAATGGGAATATTTCCCAATATCCGACTCCAAACCGTGAAACAATCTACAAAAGGATGAAAAGAGACAAACTATAAAAAGAAATTGTAATTACAAATTTAACAACTGTTTAATATTCCACGTAGTGATCAATAATGAAATGCAAATAAATCCTACGATATAAAACGTGGCAAACAGATCATACCACAAACCAGCTGAAACAACCGTCCACAGCAACCGAGGCAAACCAACAACCAAAGCAAGATAATGTAAACCAACAACCTCCTGGGAAGAAAGAAGAGCCTGTTTGATTCAATGAAAAGCTCGATAGTACTTTCAATGATGTTCTAAGACTGCTAATGTCATTTTTGGTAATCCAAAACATGGATTTGTTAGGTAGATAATACTTTGATGTGATTAGAACAGCCAAGTGACTGTGAGTAACAGTCCATACTCTATAGTTTTTAATGTACCCCAAAATTGCCAAAAGTGTTCTTAAACATTATTCTAATACAAAAGAAAAATACATTAGTGTGTAGTTTCCTACAGCATTTCTTAAATTTGCAAGGGTTACCATCACCATCCCCAAAAAGTTCCCAGGTTGCTGGTACGTTGAAAGGAACTTGTGTACACTTCATACAACCTCCATAGGACCACTCAATAGATGGTAAACACAAGAATAGGTAATACCCCTTTTCTACACAATTCTGATGGTGCACATGATCTTTCCATTTTCAGTATGATATAAATATACTACATCATTATATCACTATAGATCTCACAAAATATAATACAATACAAAACATAAAGACACCAAGAATAAGATAAAGTAAATATATATCTAAAGAGCATTAAACTTCGCCCCAGAAAGGTAAGGACAAACCAGCAAAATAATTGAAAGATAAATAATCTATACATAATTCTTCTTCACACATTCAATGTAAACCTAAGTAAATGTGTATATTACATACCGCAAAACATTTAGTATATAAACCATATGCAATATTTTAGCCACAGCATGCTACCGGTCATTCTTTATATGGAACATAACCTTATGATAACTTTTCTAACTATTCTATCACCACTTCAAGATAGATTGTAACATGATTTCACCTTTCTTCAGCTAAAGACAAAATGGGCATTTATCCATCAGTCTCTTGTTAAATGTTTATGGTGTTTTCTTGCATTGGGGAAGCCTCCTTATTACACAAGTCTAAAGGTCGAACAAGCATGTCAAAGCTGACTGGACATGAAAATCAACTCATTGTTATACAACTTTTCAGATTCAATGGAACTGATTTTAACAAGCCAAATAGAAGAAATTAAACATCAATTTGCTCAATAAACTTGGAAAAATTATCTTAAAGAACAACAAAAAATGCTAACACATTTCTGTGTTAATTAAAATGTTTATTAGATACCTACCAAACATATGATAGCTCAAAAAAAGTTGAAATGATAATGACTTCATGATGAACTAGTAGATGTTGAAAATATAACCTACTGTGAATGGATAAACTTCTTGACTTGAAAAAGCAGGCAGCCTATAAACTGTCATCATAAAACTTATTTGCAAAATAGGCGATATTACCTGATATCATGGATACTGAATTTGGCTGGAAATTGTAAAAACCTTTATATGATCAACGTAACAATTGTTTGCCACAAACTTGAATAGAAGAAGTAAACTACTAACCTTTGTACTGCCTGTGGAATTGATATACATGTAAGCTGGCTTATCAGAATCCTCTTCTCGCAGATATATTAGTTCTCCTAAAATTAATTCAAACACACTCCAATAAAGTGGCCATCCCACGTAGATTATTCTTTTACTCAAAAAATAGGAATGTAGATCTGGAGGTGGAGAACGCCGTGAATTTTCTCTTTCAAAAGGAATAACCTGAAACAAGGCTTAAGTTTTGTTATGAAATCTACCACAATAACCATTATGAATGAAACAATATAAAATTAATAATATATTGCACGAACCAAAAGTGATGGCTACAGATTATGCCCAACAAACACATCTCTAATTGTACAAATATTTTGTTGATGCAAATTGTGTAAGACACATTTAGTAATACTTCCAACATCTAGCTATTAGAGTTAAAATAATACACTTTTCTAACAAAAATAATGGTCAAATCATTTGTAAATCAAGTTGGACACGTGTTAAGTGGAAAAAGGATAAGCTTGTTGATGGTTACATAGCTGGAAATTGATTTGAGTGGCAATCAAAGTATTATTAAATCAACTTAACAAAAACATTGACTAGTGTAGAAGAAGATAATCAAAGTACAATTCACAATTGCACTAAAAGCTACCAATTGAAGACCACTGTACTTTGATAGATATTAACTGTGCTATCAGGATAACTCTGGCATATAAATCTTCTATTGCATGAAAAAAATGGATGGAGCTCATATGGTACATGCGATACTGTATGATGGAGGGCATAGTGCATGCAATAAAAGTGGCAAAAGATGCTTATGCATGTCTAGAATAATATAAAACAAGAAACTGCAAAATCAGTGAGATAATTTATACAAAATGACTACATCAAAGCCTCAAACAAAGGTTTTACTACTGACAATCTTACTGCAATAAGTTCAAACTACAAAAAATACAAAATCAAGGACTCCTGACTTCAATAGCACCTGCATATAAATCACTGAAGTCGATAATTAAATCTATTGGATTACATTTGCAAGCCACAGTGAAGACAAGTGCCCCCGTACATTATTTGACATAGCATTGCAAAGTTTGGACCCCAAACAGTTTTGTCTTCTTGTATAGCCTAATATAACTGATAGAATGGCCTTATCTCAATTCAATTTCAGAAAACAATATAATGGAAAAGTATGCCCATAGACTTCTTTACTCCCACACTCTGATTGATTGGAGGATTGAGTTGAGCTGACTAATGTCTCTGATGAATGATTGATTGTGTGTCTCTGTTGACATTACCTATGCCATGATGACGCTTGACTGTGGGCTTCAGCAAGGCTTACACATGTCTTCGATGACTGTTTCTGTTGATTTTACCTATTATGTCTGATGATGATTGATTGTGGGTTTTAGTAAGGGTTATACATGTCTTGCAAAGTTTGGACCTTCTCAAACAGTTTTGTCTTTTCTTGTATTATGCCTGAGATTCTTTAGGAGTTTCACATCCTTCCTCCTTCCTACTTTTCTCGAGGCTCTTTTGTTGCTTTCAATGTGTAAAGTAGTCTTGAAAGCTTCTCTCAAATTTTGAAGATCCTTATCCCTTAACAAATAACTCATTTTAGAGTCAAAGGCATTACAATATAGAACTAAACAAACATGTTCATTCGATCTCAGATAGATAGGAATTCTAAACATTGCTTTATGAAATATCATGTTGCAGGTACCAGTAAGTGCATCAGGTTTTCTGTGGGTGGTGCTCTCTCAAGAATATTTATTCCACACAAATTCTCACATATATTTTTGTATGTTTCCTTGTGTTTTAATAAACATACTTTTTGGCAACTTTAGCTATTTTGGCTCTAATTGCAATATTCACAAGCAAGTTCAAATTAAGAGATATTGAGATTTGATACAACTATTTGTTTGTGTAATAGAAACAGAGAAAGAAACTATATTAATGTCCACAAATGATCAAAAATAGGTAAATGAGACTCAAAAAATACATTATGTTTGAATAGAGAAGTGCAAGGGTACAGGGAACCTAGATTAAAAAAAACAGTTAACAGGTACAAAGCACTAAAAGAACATTAGAATCAGTTAATTGAGAAAAACAAAAATGATCAAACATCAAATCATACGAACTAACTAAAATATTCTGTGCAGGAAGGACCCCTCAAGGATGAAAGGAAATTTGAGCAGAGACAAAGAGAAGCTGCAATAATTAAAAACAAGATAGTGTGTGCTTCAATATATTTGTTCAATACAAATTAATTGCCGATTTTTGCAGAGTAATCACCGGAAAAACTGGCAAATAATTGCCATTTAACCGCATTTTTTGGCTCATTTTCGCCGTGGGCACTTGAAATTTGGTCTCGTCCAAATCATGGTGCCTTCACGTCGAATCCGAGTTGATCCTCGAGTCCTTTCATTGCTTGTGCACCCAAAATTTTCTAGGTTACAGAACAATCCATTCGGAACCCGACCTTGGCTCGGCTCCACGGCACTATTCCGTGATTTCTAGGTTACAGAACAATCCATTCGGAACCCGACCTTGGCTCGGCTCCACGGCACTATTCCGTGATATAAAAAAATATATACTAAAATTATTATAGAAACTTATAGTTTTATCATGTAAAATTTTCTATCATTATATTTATAAAAAGTTTAATATATATTTATAGTTTAGTTTTATTATTTTTTATCATGTAAACTTTTCTATTATTATATTTAATATTTATAGTTTAGTTTTACACATTAAATTTATTATATATACAATTCTTATATATATTTATTATTATTTTTTTATTATATATACTATTATTATATTTATTTAATATATATACTATAAATTATATTTATTTAATATATTATTATATTTATTATTAATATATATACTATAAATTATATATATTATTAAGATATGCAATGATAATACAAATATATGTATAACAATAGTATTTTCTTCAGTATAATTATATTTTAATACTTTTTAAGTCACTGAGTATTTGCTAAGTCAAAAATTTTGGCCTTGCCAAGTACTCTCTGAATCCGAGTATGTAAACTATGCCTTTAACAACTCCATTATTACGGGATAACAAATAAACAAACTCCTAAAAATATGAGTTGTTTTAACAACTCATAATACCAACAAATAAACTACAACCACTAACAAATCTAAGTTACCGGATTCGCTCCTACAAGCTCCAGGTTCGATTCAGGTTCGGTTCAGGTCCGGAATTCGGATCCGGTCCGGCAAAATACGCTATGGGTCCAAAAATCCCACTGTGGGTTCAGCCAGGGTTTGGACCCCTGACTGTAGGTCCAGACAGGGTTCAAAAGTTTTGAACACGGGCAGAATTCCGCACCCAAGTGCATTTTTTCACACTTTTTTGCATTTTTTTAATTGTTTAACTCTTTTTTTACTTTTAATGAGTTTTTTATTCTTTCTAACCCTAATACTTGCCTCAAAAACATGAAATAGGTAAAGTGATACTCATTTACCAATTTGTGAATGAGAAAAAAGGATTTTTTTGCCTCCATTGCTGAACTTTCTCTTTTGCTTGCACAAGCTGGAATAGACTTGAAGGCTGATCGTAGATTGTTGTGCTATTCCTAAGCACTTGCAAGTGTCTCTTCGTTGCTAAGAAGATCGTAGAGCAAGATTTCTTCAAAAGAGGTAGGTTTTTTGAAGTTTTTTGATAATATTTTTTTTACATTTTTTTTCACAAGTGAACTTCAACTCTTTTGTTTTGTTTTTTAGTTATTGTTTTGTTTTACTTTTCATTCCTCTAAATGTCTATAACACATGTTCAATTTTTTCATTTTTTTGAAATTAATTAAATCTTTTAGTTTCAAATTCAATGAATCAATACCAAAATTTCAATATGTTGTGCCTTAGGTATTCACTATTCCGTATTACAATGGCAACCGGTACCTCCTCAGGCTCAATCCAATCTCGTTTCAAAACAAACCCAGCCTCTCCCCTTTGGAAATATGTAGAAATGGTTCAGCAACTTCCAAGTGGTGGAGGATATGTTTGGATTTGTAGTCATTGCCATGTTCAATATTCGAGCTCATATAATTGAGTAAAAGGGCACTTGTGCGGCATCCCTGAAATAGGCATCAAAAATTGTCCAGGTGAAAACAACGATGGCATTCCAAAAAATACAATGTTGAAATATATTGCTAAGCAAGAAAAGGCAAACCAAAAAATAACCAGTGGTAAAACAAACCATCCTTTGAAGAAAGGATCTCGATCCATGAAACCCCCTACACCACCTTCTTATTTTCCACCTACAGAAAGCCATCCATTTATGGACATCCCTCAAGAGCAAACCATGCCCTCTTCAAATAAAAGATCTAA